>BQNB010000897.1:99159-153095 GCA_026074375.1 Tanacetum coccineum | reverse complement strand
GTTTAAGGGGGTGTTATGAAAAAGCTGAAAAAGTGGTGTTATAACTCAAGTTATGGTTACCTGGATTTTTTTGGATGTGAATGTGAAAAAGCTGACGTGGCACCCCATAACTTGGTGTTACCAAGTTATGGTACCTGGAGCTCTAAGGATAACAAGATCGGGACAAAGATTTTTTGTTTTTTGAAATTTTTTAGAAAAAAATGCAACTAAACAAGTTTTCAGTTTTTCTGTTCTTAAATAAAAAATTTCCTGAAAAAATAGAATATTTTTCTACAACTAAACACACATTTTCTCACTCCTAATCAATAAAAAAAATTTATCTTAAAAAATTCTGCACCACTCGATAAAAATATTTGTTGCATCACTTCTATTTTTTATTCAAAAAAAGCATTTCATCTTATTTTAAATTATATAATATATATGTACTAGTTTCAAGGCCCGCCCGTTGGGCGGGGAGCTTTAAGGTATTGTTGGAAGAAACATTTATATTTTGATAGTTGTTCGTTATTGTATTTGGTTGATCCAATTATTGTGTATCATTAGGCAAGTTATCTTTGATGTAATTTAGACAAATAAATGTAATTATCAAGAGAGTTTATAAGATAATATTGCGAAACATTGATATAACAAAGTATAAATATAATATAACATAGTTTAATTTGTTATGAAATAACGTAGTAATAGAAAAACTAATTAATAGTATTTACAAAAATAGTCATTAAAAAGGCAAATGAAAAATGATTAAACTAAAAAAGTTGAAGGACTTCTTTAAAAACAACATTGTTTGTGTAAATGTGAAGTACCAATGCAAAATAATATACCTTACAATTATATTCAAACAAAATATTGTCGTATGTAAGAAGTAAAATAGATCAAAGTATTTATGCTATTATCTTTTTACAGGTTCATCGCTAAGAAAAGATATATTTCAATCTTCTAGTGTATTACATCACCCAAACTACCTAAGCATAATGTTTACAGAAAGAGACCAACCATCAACATATAAATTTGAACATTGGCAGCATGAACAGTCTTCTCAACATAACATTTGAAAAAAAACAACTTACTGTTACATAATCTGTCATGTTATCACTTAGATCAAGTAGCCTATACATATGACCTCATATAGATATCTTTTGTGCTTTAAGGATCACCATGAGTGGTGCAACATGGTTACCGATGATAGAAATTTGACCAACCTAAGTTACCTCAATAACAATGTTTTGAACTTAATCACCATGAGTGATAACATGCGTCTTTTTATTTAGCTGCAACTTAATTTTTTTGAAGATAAACCACTAAAGAAAATCGACCTCTATAAAACGAAGTCTGCAGATAAACCTTCTGAAGACATCAATACAGAAAAGTTTTTCATAAATACCTTTTAAAACCATCAGCAGTCTCATCTTTGTGGTTCTCAGCCCCAACCATTTGTGATCGGTCTTCCACTGTGGTGTACAACAACACGAAAACTTTAAGGTCCAATCAAAACAAAGCTGCAAAGAAACATAAAAGGGCGTGAAGACCATAAAGCCAATATGACCTACTGATCTGAACTCATGTTGGACATGGTCTCTCTATAGGGAACTTACCCATTCCCTTTATAATAGGTAAAACCTTGTTGCTAAAATGCTATTTTACATATCTACACCATCTTTTGCAAGAAACTTCTCTAGAACTATCTCTTGGATGGATCTAAGCATCATAGAATATGATATCGTAGAAGTTATTAGCAATTAGACACAAGGAAGTGAAACATTACACGATAGTTAAATGTATATGAAAGTGATGATATTACTGCCATAAAGTATTGTAAGGACACTACAGGAAGCCATTAAGATATAACACTGAACTTTGACCAAACAACATAGTTTACGAACATCCATTTTAATACCTAATATTAATGCATATGAGAAAAAAATATGCTTATGCGGTCCTATTATTTAGTGAAGTTTTAACACATATATATTATACACAAAGATGTATACCTTTTGCTGTAAAAAATTGCTGTAAAAAAGGTCATACATAGTAGCAGTGAAATAACACACAACTCTGGATTTTAACTCAGAAAGAGCCCTTATGTATTGAAGTACAATGCTACTTAATGTTTAAGTTTGATGTCATTATATCGCAACAAAATAATTACGCATAGCTACTATTACCTCTAGTACCCCGGCCATATGCTTGTGGAGGAGGGTATGGCCATCTGCCACGATTTGGATGGTGATCGTATCCACCACCAGAAGGATTTCCGCATTGTGGGTATCGTTTGATCACCTGAAGGTCCGTCTTGAGGCTTCTAATAATGATGGCCAGGTCCACCACCTCCTGCAACCAGCTGAGGTTGAGAACCATGCATCAGTGAATTTGGAGGTCCTTGCCTCATCTGAGCATGAGCTTGCCCAGACTGCTGCTGCATTGGTGGTGGGATACACGAGTGTTGCTGCTGCTAATGTTGTATTTTATGACGTTTTGCTGCTTCGTAATGTTGTCTCTGTTGCTGATGCTTTTTCTTGGTCTGAAACTCATGTATAGCCTCATACTGGGGTAAACTAAAACATAAAATGTCACAAATAAATAAGACATCCTCAAAAAATGATCTAACATTCAAATACTTAAAGCAAGCAAGATGCGGATTTTGTTATTAAGATTTAAAATGAGTTTGGTTGTAGGAATCCCTTGTTAAATTACGGGAGGTCAAATCACTTGTTTTACAACTTTTAAATGTAATGATCATGAAAACAAAACAAACGTTATTTAAATGTTTTGAAACATCTGAATAAAAAAAATTCTCAAGTCATATGCAAAAAAAGGCTTTAGGTGGCTCAACGCGCTTGTCCTATTTGACAGTTGCCTATTCGAGGCAATTATAATTTTTATTTTACCAGTTTGAGATATAAAAAAACCAGATTGACGCATAGGAAAGTATATGATTCAAAATTGCCTACTATTAACCAGAAGAATAAGGCTACCTCTTAGGATCACAAGGTAACAGGTCGATCCAGAAATACTCTGCATCAAGTGCATCCTTGGCTGATATTCTCTACATAACAGACAAGACAAAAGATCAGAAATAGTAAGCTTAAGGAAATCCCTACATGACATGTTCAGTGTACACATAATTCATGAAAAGTGTAACACAATAAGAGTGATATGTGCAACCTTTAAGGCGTGTTTATGATAGTTTTGTAAGTACACATAATAGACATTTGAATCAAACTGAATATTTAGGGGCATGCATATCCATGAAAATATTACCTTATCAGGATCAAGCGTTAGCATTTTCTCAAGCAACTCCAAAGTGTTCGATCTACAGTTCAAACCAAATTCAATAAATATGGTCGAAACAAAATATAGTTTTTTCATGGCGAGAAAAGAGAGATTGCTCTACATACTGCTAAGGACCTCTCAAAGACGCCTATTCATATGCCTTATAGGATGAGGGTGTTATACAAGGTGATTAGAAACTAGTTTTTCTTTAAATGTCAGGCCAAATAATTTTCATCGGGGCCACCACACAGTTCCCAGATTTTAATTACCTACTCCGGCTAGTATAAATTATTTCGGATACATAATAATTTATTCTCATTTCGGGTTATACCTACCAAACTCTACCAAAAAACAAAAGAAATACTCATTTCAATAATGGCCACCATACATACATCACTATATCCGTGACATATTTGCTGGTTATTCATCTAAAATACTTCCCATGCATATCGGATCTATGTAGTATTAACATCGTCAAATTATATATAAGAATGACACTTGCCTTGTCTTTGCTAGGGAAAATTGGTTTCCCATGCAGAAGCTCTGCAAAAATACACCCAACTGACCACAAATCCAAAACCAGGCCATATTTGGTGGTCCCTAGCAGCTACTCTGGTGGTCTATCATGGCGCAGTTAGATTTTAGAATCCATTTAAGTATAAGGGAAGTGGAGAATTTTCTTATACTTAAAAAAGTTTGTAGTTTTCTCAATGATAAAACATGAGAGAAGCAAACTATTTTATTTACCACAAGATGCGTATAGTATAATTTCACAAAAGAGATGCCAACAACAGTTGGCGTTAAAGAAAGATGTACTAAGATGCCATTTAAGTAAACGACATAGTATACTTTTTTCTTATAAACTCTTATGAAAATCATAATAATGATTTCAAAGTAGTAAAGGTTGTGAACACGCAAAACTTTAATCAACTCTCAAACTCCAACTATATAATGGACTATTCATAAACAAACTTACGACATAAGACAGTCATATGGTTTAGTAGTACACTTAGGGTGCCATCTTGCTTGTGAACAGTGAAATAAAACTTTATAACCTGTGAGAAAACAAAGATTGTGGTTATTGTACCTCCAGAGCGAGCTGTGCAGACCCCATCACACGAACATAGACATACTCTGTCTTTCCTGCAATAATAAAAGAACAGTTGCAGTTTTGTTATTACGTAAATTTGGTCAAGTGAGATAATCGTTTTCACAACATATAAATCTAAAACAATATTATGAATCCAATTTGTTTTATAAATTATTATGAAGAAAAAAGAATAGGAAGAAACAAAAATAGATTATGGAGAAAAGAAAACAGAAAGAAAAAAATGTGTCATTTTCAACCCGACCCATTATTACCCATATTTGGCAATGCGTTAAAGGGTTGTTTGGCAATGCATATCAGAATTGTTTGGAAATCAAATGTTCAGATTATATATAAGATATTTTACAAAATTTCACTAACGTAACACTCACCGAAATGTTGGTGCCACCACGGAAGGGATCCTTAGAGATTGCTTGGGGCTATAAATTCAGAAACATATGAGTATTAGTAAGCCCTGTAGATTAATAGCTATCCTTTTGGTCAACTAATAATCATTTTTCAGAATGTTTAAAAGGGATCTCTACAATTCAAAAATGTCGAGATTGGAAGAAAAAAAACAAATTTGGTAAATGAAGGCCTATATATGGAGTTGCTTACTGAAGTGACTGAGTAAGTGGGCCAAGGAACTTGTTGAACGTCTTCTTGTAAACGAACAACCTGAAAATACAAATTCCATCTAAGTTTCACCATATATAAATATACATCAGATAAAGAAAAAAGCAAAAAACTTATTGTCTTTCATGGTCAAGTAATGTCCAATGTGCTCCAAATGGGCAACCTGCATGAAGTACCATGCTAACATACCTTTTCTGATGTGTCATTTTCGATCAATACCAACAAAGATAAACATGTTTCAACACATTGTGAAAAGGATTTTCGGTTTAATTTGTGAATGTTTAATATTTTTTAAACTTTACTAAATTATAGGCTTTTTAATTTTTTAAAACCGTTGATAAGTGATAACTGGTTTCATAAAGAATGAATCAAAACTAATTTCATGCTTGATAACACAAACAAATAATCCCTGAGAACAAATTAATATTTCTTTAACTGAGAAAGATACTTGAAAAATCAATGTTCCTTAATATAGCTGATAAATCGAAACCATCTAATTGGTCTGAAAGGTTGATTATCATACAATGGATCAATGAAAAGTTGAATGAAAAAATCATATTTCATTGTTATAATCGATGAATTAGATTGGGGATTATTGATTTGTGGGTTTTGTGTGGCTTTGTTAATGGTGATATCGTTGTGTGTTTTGAGTTATAACTTCAAACAATGTTTCTTCTAGCTTCACCGATCTTATTTTAAAAAATTTATGGGTTGTTCTTGTTTGAAAGATCTAGGGTTAGGAATTTTTTTCAGGTGAGAAGTTGATGTCGGTGTGTTTTAGGGGTTTTTTTGTTAGAACTAAAGGTGAGTTTTTTGTTTTTAATGGGAACCGTTGATTAAAATGATTATACAGGTGGCATTCTCTAGAGATTTTGAGGGAGGATTAGTTTTTCAAAAGCTTGTTTTATATAGGTTATAGATTTTTTAAGTATTTTTTTACTTAGTATATTTGATTATTTTCAATTATCGGTATACATTTTTTATGAAGTATATTGAAAGTTGTACATTAGCAAACATTAAAAGTATTTTACATTAAGTAATTTTAATAAAAGTAACGGTTACTCAATTGAGAAAATTGTAAAATATTTATAGAGTGAATAAAGAACAAAAACAAATGAATGGTAATCCGATATGAGGAAATAAAACTTAATAAATTATCCGTCATTACAAAGTATACAAAAAGAAGTACATGATATGCAATGTGAAAACTAACACGAATGTATATTCTTTTTTGGAAGAATCGTAACTACAAAGGTATTGTATGATTGTTGGGGAGGAAACAAGTACATCAAGTTATTATCCCACTACATAAAAACCAAATGGGGTCGATTATTCAAAGATAAAGCCTATTATCATCATGGAGGTATATAATTATTTTTATTTAATAGTGAAACCAAACAATTCTAACTCTCACTATATTGTCACCGGTACTTGCTCGATCAGACAAAAAAAAGGTGTATGGAATTTGTAGACAGTGGAAGTTTCCAGAGTTGTCGCACTTATATCGTTGCACATTCTCTCTTGATAACTTTTTGAATGTTAAAAAGAAAAGTTCAAAATTTTCTCATAACCCGCCCGATGGGCATGTCAACTTCATAATATTACTTGACGAATTATAAGTGGACGTACATATATAATGAATAACAGAAAATATTTTAAACATAGGGATTGGAATATAAAAAATAATAAAGTGTTCATGTAATATATGTAAAAAACAATGAAAAGTGTAAACGAATGATTATTATCATATACGAAGTAAAATTTCTTTGTACTCAACTCGGATGGGCGGGATAGCTTCATGAAAAAAGATGCAGAAGAATGAAAAAAATAATTGGACAACATTCGTATTAAAACAATTGTGTGTGTATATTTATTAAAGTTGCAAATGCATGCAATGCCTCATTAGAAGCCTTTTGTGACGTTATGATGCACCAAAATTATCCTAGTAAGGGTACCCTAGCTTTTGGTTAGAAAAAGGATAGCTCTTATTTTATCCATGGACATAAGAAGAAAAAGAATATGGTTGAAGAATGAGGATGATGGTTTGGTGGGTTGTCCAACATGATATTACTTGTTTTAAAGACTATAAAGAGTAGTATGTAATGATGTTCTCAGTTCTTAATTTGTGTATATTCCCTTAAATGACCTTGGTGATAGATATTCAATCAACAATGGTTAGATGTGATCAAAGTGATTATTTGGACGACACTTGTTTTTTGCATAATTACTTAATTAGGGACCTCTTTAATTATTAGATCTAATTTGTTTACACGACCACATTGCCAGTGTATTCTTGTTGCTTTCTACACTCAGTTATAGTTACCGGAATAAATAAGATGACAATCAGAAATAATCTCATGATAATTTGGTTTCAGCTTTATTTCTGCCTAGTGACGCTTGATGCTAGGTTTTATACATCAAGTTTTGTTTTGAACAAAGTTTTATACATCAAGTTAAAGTCCAAATTTACAACTGTTTATGGGAGTTTTTGTTGTATAGATCACCATAGTTTAACTCTTCAAGTTTGTCAAATTTTAATGAAATCATCATCTTTTGAGTAGAAAAAAATCATCACTCTGTCATTTGGTCCTTTTGTATGTTTGACAACAGTAATCTTATTATACATGGAATTTGTATATCTGTATACTCCATCCAATGCTTGTATATGCTGGTAATCAATTAGATTGTGCTAACACTTGTAGGAAACTTAAATATTGTTTTTCCATTGGCTTGAGCATTGGTTTGAAAATGCCGCTACATTCCTTTTAAAGTTAGATACTGTAAAAAATAAAAGCAAAATATGTGAATCACGGCAACTCCATAGTTATAACATAAGTATTTATCAGATACAGTAATATGGACTTGCATCTACAAGTAAAATAAAAGTTTTCTGGACCTTGCTTTCTCCACAAGCTCCTTCCATTTATCAGATAATCAAAACTGTGATGGACTTGCATCTACAAGTAAAATAAAAATATTATATAAGACTTGCACTTTGCTAACTGTAATAAATGTGAAGTAGAAGGCCCCAGGTTTTGCCATGAGTTGTGTCCTTTGGTGTAATGATAGTGTAGGCACTTTAGGACCTTACAGTTGTAACTACACCCATCCTGCACATTAGATCCAGTTATACTATGTAAAATATCAAGTTTTTGATAATGCTAATGGTAAATCAATAGTTTAGACATGCTAATGGTCGTCAATGAGGAAGATGATTGAAGTGCTGCTATCATTGTAGGAAACCTTAATATTGTTTTTCCATTTGGCTTGAGATTGGTTTTGAAAATGCCGCTACATTCTTTTATAAGTTAGATATGTAAAAAATAATAGCAACTATGTGAATCACGGGCAACTCCATAGTTATAAATAAGTATTTATCAGGATACAGTAATATGGACTTGCTTCTACAAGTAAAATAAAAGTTTTTCTGGGACCTTGCTTTTCACAAGCTCCTTCCATTTATCAGTAATCAAAACCTGTGAAGGACTTGCATCTACAAGTAAAATAAAATATTATATAAGCACTTGCATTTGCTAACTGTACATAAAAGTGAACAAGTAGAAGGCCCCAGGTTTGCCCATGGAAATTTGTGTCCATATTGGTGTAATGATAGTGTAGGCACTTCTAGGGACCTTACAGTAGTAACTACCCATCCTGCACATTAGATCCCGTTTATACTATGTAAAATAACAAGTTTTTGATAATGTAATGGTAAATCAATAGTTTGAATGCTAATATGGGCGTCAATGAGGAAGATGATTTGTAGGTAACTATTTCCCTTCCAGGAGGAGAAATTCTGTTGGAATGATATTTACCGATCAAAGGTAAATATCCTATTTGGCGTCTTCGTTTGAAACGGATACGCTACCCGTATTGCAACTTAGGACCATCGTTGGGATTGATTAACACCACTAGATGTCCCTTATGCCAATGAGGACCTTGAAACAAGGCCCAACAATCTTTGTTGATTGCCCGATAGCTGTTATTTTTGGAACCTTATATCGCGTTGGTGGGGTTATGGGGAACTTTGAACTATCCAAAACCCTTCATGGGACTTATCTTCTTGGGCGGACTCGGCGAGTCTTAACAACCGTGTAAAGTTGGGTTTTGATGTGGTTTTGCAAACAGCTTTTTGGGTTCTTTGGAGGTATAGGAATCGAGTTTGTTTTGACTTAAAACCACCCAGGAAACTCTCATGGATGAAATCATGGTTTATTCGCATTCTTGGATTTGTCATAGAAGTAGGGATCTTGTACCCAATTGGATAGAGTGGACTGTTGATCCGATATCCTCTTGTATGAACTTATTGTAATTCCTTTCTAGCGCCTTGCTAGTTGTTATTTATTGATTTGCTGTTCAAAAAAAAGACATGCTCTTTCCTCTTTTATTTTTTGTTTAGATGTTAAAACTCAAAAAAAAAATATATCACAAAAACAAAGACGTGATGGAAGGTGGTATCAAAAGATGTTTAGTAGTATTAAGATGTTTAAACTATTTTACAATGTTATTGAACTATTTTATTTAAAGGACGATAGAAGAAGAAAAAAAGGATTGGAAGATCTATATTTTTGATCTAATGATCAAATTTATCATTATTAGTACTGTAAAGATAAGTTGTTTATATTACTAAAAAGACTGCACTATGTTCTTAACTCATGAAATAGAATCACGAAAATCTAAGGAATATAAGCAACTTGGTCAATATTTCGACAATAATGTGCCACTGATAGTTAAAGACAATGAAGGATATCAAGGTAAAATAAAAAAAATGAAAAAACCTGGTATAGGGAAGTTGGACCAAAGCTATTGCAGAGCAAATCCAAAGCTAAATTACACAAATTTGAACTTGAGGGCCTGAATAAAACTTTCAGTACACTCATTGTTTAATTTCCTGGTAAAAAAAATAGAGAGCTAGTAAATATGAGGAGAACACTGTGAGTCCATTTATTAATAAAAGTTTTTTTTTGGGTAAAAAATTTATTAATAGAAGTTTAATAACATGTTGCATCTACTTTTACCCGACAGATTGTGGGAAAGGTTAAGTGAAGCGATTTCCGTGTGCAAACTTAAGGACGCATACAATGGTGCTGCTGAAATTTCATCTAACTCGCACTCAGAGTCATCAATGTCGTCCTCTGATACCTAATAGTAATAACTTTCATTTAGCATGTATTTAATAGTAAAAAGTTAAAACATGTGGAGTGTTCGTAAATTTGTGCATAAGGCTACTTACCTTGTTTAGAGTTTAGAGCTTGGCATAAAAATAGTAAAAAACTCGGCATTCTTTCCACCTCTTTGTTCATTTGGAGATTTCTTATTTTTGCTACTAACATCAGAGGTTGAGTTTCGAATTCTAACCGGTTTATTCTTATTTTCCATCATATTTGTGAATATATCTTTCTGGTGATTCCACTCAATGGAAGCGGGATGTTTTTCACAATTTTCTTCTTTTTCAGTTTGAAGAGTGTCACCCTTCACACCTCGTGGCTCTGGCTCAGGTGAGTGTGATTTTATATTCTGGGAATTACTATTACAAATATGGCTTTCCATAAAACGAAGATTAGACTCTGCTTCTACTGCTACATTGTGGGAGCTGATAAAGAAACCCGACTTTCACCCATTCCTGACCTCCATCTTGTCAGTACAGTTTTGTTTGGACCATCCGTTATTCTTAGCAATTTCTTTGTCTTGGGAATGTCCACTCGTTGGTCTCTCTAATTGCTTTCAAATAGACTGATTTTATCTTGCACACTCATTCTTAGTACACCTTCTTTGAGGGTTTCTGAGGGTCTTCCTCGTCACTGTTGTTGCTAGTGTCTCTCTGAAACACAGCCTTTTCTCTAACGGGAAAATAGTTGATGCTTTTAATAGTTAGTGGAGTCCCCCTGCGTGATATTGATCGTCCAATTGTATGCGCCGCATAGGATATGTTGACCTTCTAGTTGTTGTGGATCTTATAGTAGCACAACTACTCTCAACACATGGTTTGTCCTCCTCACTTGAAAAGGGTAAATTTTCCAATTCTATTGAGTCTTGTTGTTCAACCTGAGCAACTTTCTCTGGAGGGGTGTTATATTTTAAGGCTGGATCAAGTTGTGAAGGCTGTAGACCAAAAGCACTTGTTTCGGTCTTACTAAAGTTACTGTTTCTTGAGTCTTCAACTGTTGGGAATAAGCCCATCTCTACAAACTTCTGTAATGAATCCCATAATATTAATACTAATGTGACAATCTCGTTAATAGAAACTAATAAAGACAGCAAGATGGTCATTTGGTAATGGGTCAAACCAGGTTATTTGATTAATTGAATGTCAACGAAGTTTTCATGCCTCCTAGATTCATTTTTGCAAATATTTATAGTGAACTTCTCCAAATTACTTGAGTGTTCCAGCAAAAACTTTGTTAAGGAGAATTTTACTTGTGGGTAGTTTAAATTCTGTTATAAATGTAAATTTCGTGGAAACTGAGATTTATTATGAGCATGTTATAGTTGAGGTATGATATCGGTTTTTATAAATACTGAGACGCTGCAAACCGCATCAGCAACAAGCCGCGTCAGCATTAGTAATTTTCGTTAGCAGAAACAAACCACATCGCACAGTTAAAAGTATAGATAAAGCAGGTGTAGATGACCCATTGTGACCCGCACATTTAATGCCCCATTACCTAACCCGCCCAAATCTAATAGATGCAATAACAGTAAGCAAAACCCCCATACCTCGTGTTGCACAAGACCACCTTTTCCACCACATTTGCCTTGTAGTGGCTTCATCCCTTTGTCTCGGCACACCAGCAAAAACCACAGCCTTCTTTACATCAGTGTTAAAAACTGTCACTGCCATACCCTACCCTGCGCAGGCACCAAAAAATGCTTGTCGGAGAATTTTCCCAGAATCTGTTTAGATTATGAACATATATACTACTAAACTCACTTAAATACCCGTATCCTATCCTCTAAGATAATCAGAATTTATGATGGATTTATTAGACGGTTTTGGTCCTAGCCCTGCAAGAAAATGTCTGTAAAACCTTGTTTGGACCTCCTGTGATTTATCTTTTTCCAAACATATTTACGGGGTGTCTCGATTAGCTTACTTTGTCGGCTTATGGATAGCTTAGCTGAATTTGGAAAAGCTCATAAGTTAAAATTTTCAGCTTATGAGCCTATCAGCTTGAGATTATGGCAAATCCATAAGCTCAACTTAACACCTTGATAAGCTGAAAATAATTAGCGTATAAGCTCTTTCAGAATTCAAATAAGCCGCCTATAAGCTGGTAAAAAAAGATAACCCAAACACCCATTCATATGAATAACAATGATGCACTTGATTGATAAGTGGGGTCAAGTCAGATAACTTTATACGGGTTTGAACGGGCTGGGTTGACACAAAATACTTACGTAGAGCTTTCTTTAGAGAAAGCGTAGATAATGATTTAGCATGTTAGATATGATTAAAAAAACTATATAGGCGATCTTGCCTGACTTGTAAATCGTTGATCCTTATAATTACATAGAAATTGTAACATCGAACAAATTTTCTAGTAAATGTGAAGAAAAAGTAACACAATCACCTTGAAAATTCCACCATTCACGAGCGCTAAGATAACACCAGTTGATATGACATCAGGCCCCCTCATCCCACTTACCAATGATAACATGACTCCGGAACCAAAGCTTGTCACCATTCTGCAACGATATACACAAATGAGTACCGAATGTGATGTAGCGCTCCTCTTGGCTGCTTTCAGTGTTACATAAACGCATGCTAAACCCAAGTAGTAAGCAGTAAGCTATAAGCACTTTGGTGCAGCACAATCTAAAACGATCGCAACACTGGCCCACAGGTTGTACCAATGGAATGGGTTGTGGTACAACAATCGTAGTAACATTTTCAAAGCACCAAGCTAGTAGAGAATAACAGTTGTAAAACCTTCACCCAAACACTCCTTAACACTCTAGTTCAAGAATGATTGATTAAGATACACTTATGATTTTATGACTGAATAATTTGCCCAAACACCCCTTTAAAATTTATGCTTATGTTAAGCAGAAAAAACAATACATAAAATGCTTTATCCAACACATATGTGAAGTATAAGTGTTGTCGTAAATATTTTGGTAGACGTTGATTGTAGAATACAACTCATTTAGTTAAAATGAATAGGAGTACATAGCTATTGATCGCATACCTGAGCTGCATCTTACAACTTAGTACTAACACATCATAAATCATAATCCTGCAAACGACAACATTCAAAGCATCAGCTTCAATGCGGAAGTATAGACATTATTTAAGAGCATGATATTTTGAAAAACCAAAGTTCAAACCTGTTATGTAATAACCATATTTAGTCTTAAGATCTTCAAGTCTTCCTTTGATTATCTTAATGTCCTAAACTGAGCATCAATTAAATTCATAAGTTGATTAGTTATTGGAATGTAACTTGATAGACCATGAAAATAGCATACCTCAGGTTGAAACTGATGATGGTCAGTATAGGCTAGCTGCTCAAACATACAATGAGTCCATCTCAGGAAAAAATGTATTTTGAATCCGCCTCTTAGCGGACAGAAGCTGGAATGAACAATAGTCCGGTTGGATTGAGTGTAGACCGTTGTGTTGAAACTATTTTGGAACCCACACGATTAAACACGCACCCACCAAATTTTTGAAAGTTATAATCAAAATTAGTTTTTCACCAGAATCAAAAGAAAAACTGACCACATACCTGCAAGTGAAGCAAATACACCTTTGATGCAATTGATGACATGTCTCTGCTTGATCTGCTGTATTTCATATGGCTCTAACCAACTGCCCGGCTGATATGGCAAACATCACCAGCAGTTCAGCAACCAACGCCGAACCATCAATTATCCTTGCTAGCCATTTAGCTAATTAACCAACAATACAAAAAACATTTTTATAAAAAATGATGCAAAGACAGGAGAAAGTGGAACAAAAAATCAGGGAGTGGCATCCTTAAGCGACTCATCAAAATCAGGGAGATGTTATCTATTACATAAGCTAATTAACCTATGCATGAGTAAATGGGTTAAAATTGTCACCTTTAGCATTTTATAAACTTGTTGCACCCAAGCTATACGAACACAAACAGGTTGCGCTGACGCACTCATATTAGATGTCTTTTCAATTCGCTAAAACAAATACTAAAACCTGATCAAAGTATTACATAATGAAATTTTTAAAGAAAAAATCTAAACCCGAAGAGTTGCATATAACAAAACATAAAAAAGAACCTGACTTGTGTTTCCGTCTTGCTGATAAATGCTAAGGGTACCCAAATTTTGATTATAGGTCAGATTAAAAAAGCTACTCAATACATTAGCAAGCATTAACATGACCACACATCACCACACATCCTATACTAACCAGGTATAGCCAGGGGCGGAGCCAGAAAGTTTGGCTTGAGGGGGCACACTTTGATATTTTTTAATAACTACACTACAAAATGATTCTTAAGAGGGGCAAATTACGAAAAAACCCGGATATTTTTCATCAATAATAGTTTACGGTATAGAAACAGATTATGCAGGTATATGGTATCTAGCTATCTGTAAAGCTATTATAACAAAAAATGACGATCGGAAAAATTGTTCGTCAGAAATCATGATTACATGGTATCCGCCGCTGCAACGCGCGGGTAACATACTAGTTAAATCTTAAAATTTAGGGCCTACACTTTTTAAAAAGTGTTAGATTTATTGAATTTTTTCTGTCATTACTAAATGTCAATTTTCAGTGATTAAACCAAAAGAAAGTTTTCAACTATGTCTGTGTATGTGGAACGTTATGGTAGCGTGTATACTCGGGCGATAATATTAATCACACATTATATTTGATTGTAGAATTGTCAAAAAAGTCATATTTCTTTAAAAAAAAGCCATATTTATATAAATGAACATTATATATATATATATATATATATAAAGATCAAATAAAAAGACAAATATTCGTGAGAAGGATAAAAAAAATTATTTTTTTTAAAAAGTTCTCAAAAAATTCTGAAAAAATTTCACAAGATCGTGTATGTTGGTGCATGAAAAAGTTGTAAAGGAAGTTTTTCTAAAAGTGGATAGTTTTGCCGAAAAAAAACGTTTGTGCATTAAATCGGTTTTTTGTGCATCAAAAATTCGTTTTTGTACCCAACTTCTTTTGACTTTTTGCATCAAAATTTTATTGCGCATCAAACTATAACAAGTCGAAAAATTTGTGCATCAAAATTTTTTTGTGCATCAAAATTTCTTTTTTTGCGCATTAAAAAAACGTATAAAAACTCAAAATTAGAAAAACTTCTTTTACAAAAGTTTTATGCACCAACATACCTGATTTAATGGAATTTTTTTGGAATTTTTCGAGAACTTTTTTAAAAAAAATTTCTTTTTATCCTTCTCACGAATATTTGTCTTTTTATTTTAACCTTCCTATATATATATATATATATATAGGAAGGTAAAAAAAAAAAGACATAGATTCGTGAGAAGGATAAAAGAAAACTTTTTTAAAAAAGTTCTCGGGAAAAATTTCAAAAAAAATTCCATTAAATCAGGTATGTTGGTGCATAAAACTTTTGTAAAAGAAGTTTTTTTAATTTTGAGTTTTTATACGTTTTTTTAATGCCAAAAAAAGAAATTTGATGCACAAAATAATTTTTGATGCACAAAATTTTCGACTTGTTATAGTTTGATGGCGCAAAATAAAATTTTGATGGCAAAAATCAAAAGAGTTGGGTACAATAACGAATTTTTGATGCACAAAAAACCGATTTAATGCACAAACGTTTTTTTTTAATAAATTTTTTTCGGCAAAACTATCCACTTTTAGAAAAACTTCCTTTACAACTTTTTCATGCACCAACATACACGATCTTGTGAAATTTTTTCAGAATTTTTTGAGAACTTTTTTAAAAAAATAAATCTTTTTATCCTTCTCACGAATATTTGTCTTTTTATTTGATCTTTATATATATATCGATATATAAAATATAAAATATATATATATATATATATATATATATAGGAAGGTTAAAATAAAAAGATGAAATAATCTAGAGAAAGGATAAAAAACAAAAATTAAAGTTCCTCAGAAAAATTCCAAAAAAATTCCATTAAATCAGGTATGTTGGTGCATAAAACTTTTGTAAAAGAAGTTTTTCTAATTTTGAGTTTTTATACGTTTTTTTAATGCGCAAAAAAAGAAATTTTGATGCACAAATTTTTCGACTTGTTATAGTTTGATGCGCAATAAAATTTTGATGCAAAAAGTCAAAAGAAGTTGGGTACATAAAAAAACAATTTTTGAGCATAAAAACCGATTTATGCACAAAACGTTTTTTTAATAAAAAATTTTCGGCAAAAAATCCACTTTAAAAAAACTTTCTTTACAACTTTTTCATGGTCACAAATATACACGATCTTGGTGAATTGTTTTTTCAAGAATTTTTTGAGAACTTATAAAAAAAATAAAAATCTTTTTATCGCGTTCTCACGAATATTTGTCTTATTTATTTGATCTTTATCCTATATATATATATATATAATATATAAAATATATATATAATCATGAGGTTATCTGACGCGCTGTCGCTCAGGTTGTTTTGCTTACGTAGCGGTGATGGGGGGAAGTAACTCAAAATATATAGTTCGTATATTAAGTAAAACAGTCTTTATTACAAATTTACCAGCTTATCGGGCAAACAAAAAAACCTTAATGACACCATATCAGTAATAGCTAAAACAATTTATGAAACGGCGGAACCCCACTGACTGACAATACCAATGATATAATCGTTCCGTTCTAATCGCAAAGTTTGCAGGTGTATATCTACTGTAATAGCTTGGTAGATCTATCGGTTTTTGTACCTTTAAGTTGTAGTCTTTGGTTTGACTGCAATTGAGCTGAACAAAATGAAAATAAACTATAATCAGAGTTTGATAAAAAGATCATAACTGTTTAATCATAAACTAAAGTAGAAAAAAATTTCTAATCCAGGGATTAGGAGAGCCAAATATCTACATGGACATATTAGAAAGATCAGTATTACCTGGAAATGAATATTCTTTAACTCTAGTAGGCTTTGGTTAAGCAGCAATAGGCTTAGCAATGGTTTGGACAGAAAATAATTATAAGACAATTAATTAAAAGAAACCAAAACAAAAGAATTAAACACCTTGGAAATTTAAGCATACGAGGCAGACATCAGCAAGAAATCTTCTTGTGTACCCCACCGTTGTTCAACAGGCTGACATGACCACTGCTATTTGTGACACGCTTTGTCCTGCAAAAGCTGAAGAAAAAACAATAATCATAGCATGCTCAAGCACGTTTCCCATGTGTGCTTGGCATCAGAGCAGTTATGAAATTCCACAAAGGTTTTAGTAACCGAAAGAAGGAAGCACCGAAAAGTCCTTGTTCTGAGTACATGGCATCCACATTAAGCTCCCTAAAGGAACCCCCATGTGCTCAACCGCCACTATTTAATCCAATCTTCGTGCTCCCTTACCCATCTCAATATTCTGCAGATATTAAACGTAATTAAATCGGAATGGATGGAAAGAATTCCGAAGTAACAACAAATTTTAATAAGCTTATAAGATTACCTTTAATGATGTATGGGCTTGGTAGCTTATGTATTTAATTGTTGAGAAAGTAATGAAAAGCTAAACAAATTATAGTGCAAAGTAAGCATATTTAAATAATAGGAATATATGCAAGAGGTGCAAAAACTAATAAATACGCAAGACATAAAACGTGGCTTTGTACAAACACGTGTCACAATATTTTGTTTATTTTGTTATTATGCGCACACTAAAATCTTATGGTACGAAAAATAGCATGAGATCAACCAAGCAACCTCGTAAGCTAGAAAAAGTAACCTTATACCCACATGGCCGCAAAGTTCATACATGATTAACCACACTAACTTCCCAGAATTCAGACATTATACAATTTCATTGTTCAATTGAAATGCAATCTTTTCATCAATATCCTACACAACCAACCAAACAAAACACAAAAACTCACCCGCATTTCTCGCTGCGACCTCAGAATCTTCTTATCAAACTCCCCAAGCTCCTCATTCTGCTCTCCAATTCGCTTATCGACAAAAACTGACGACTTCCCACTACTCTTGTAATCTTTCAACAATGTATTCTTCCTCTGCACATCACAAAAATATATCAACTCCACACTCCAATTAAATTACGTGCACATACAGCATTAAACAAAAACCTTTCATAACTATTTATTTTTGTAGAGCAGATTTACCCAAATCATATCATCTGTCCGGATAGTTTGCCAGCAATAAGCACATGTCCAAGAGCCTGTAGCTACCTGCAAATATAATTCTTCGCTTTATAAATTACTATGTTAAGGACCTCAATTTAGACACTAAATTGCTTAGCTGGTCATTTATACACCGTAGCTCTATCTAATTAGCTTACTAACCCAGGCAATGTAGCTTTCCCGGCTTCACTTCTTGACAGTTAGAGTTCCATTTCTTTCAGTTCTCTTGAGCAACTTTGTACGCCTTGTTTCAGCAACACTGCAAACAAAAAAAGAAAAAAATGTGGGTAAAATTATAGGTGGAAAGATGGGTGGGTCAGGCGACGGACTGACAGTTGGTTTTTAAAATAGCATTCGGGGTTGAACATTTTCATTTTATTAGCAGAAAGTGAAAAGGAGCGAGTCGCTTCAACTCATATTTTTTCATAAAAAAATTTAGAATTAGTGACGCGCAATGCAACAACGATGGATTTTGAACGCCTTTCAACCTGTTTTAACCCATTTGACTTGTTCCCCCTATATTAAATCTATGTTTGCGTTTCTTCCTCATTTTTTACAAATAACCAAAAACACAATCTTTCTAACACGCATCCGTTATTTTAGTCCATATCAATAGATAGCAAGGAATGTGATATTAATGCTCTTAATTTGTAAAGGTGCATGAGTAGGAAACTTTTAAGGGGTTCTATCAATTGCGTTTTCATAGTGATTGTTGCTTTGCATTTGAGGTAAACATTTCTAGGCACTCAATTATGAAAAATTGCAGATTTGAATCTGATATGCTGGCATTTTTGGGGTGCTATAATTGTGACATATTCACACATTTGTTTTTTCATTTTCTTGAAATATATGCATTAGTAAAGTATAGTAGTATAATAAGTTGTAACCTAGTTCTTGAATAAAACAATTTAGAGTGCATTATGCATTCAAATACACTTGGATGATTTTAGATGAATCAAGGTTAAAATTGGTAGTAACGTTCAGATATATGTGACATCCGGTGAAGTTATTGTCTAAGCATTAAAAAAAGGCTACTTCTACGACTGACATTCTATCTGTTATCTCATTAGGCAACACTAATTATGCTAAACTCGTTAGCAAATAAGTAAATAATTTCACTATTTCTAAGAAAAGGTGAAAAGCGAGTACAAACCTGAAATGATGACGTAGCGATTAGGAATCCAGTCACGTTAACGACCTTAAACCCGAACATGCACCATTTAGTATGATTTGCATAGTTCACATTAGCTCGTTCCATCCCTGTCAATCGTAACATATAAAAGTATGCATTACCATTTTTTAAAGTATTTACGGTACATGAATTGTGTTCCATATATTGTTCCAATAACAGTGACGATATGATTTGCATAGTTTACATTAGCTCATTCCATCCCTGTCAATTGTAACAGATAAAAGTATGCATTACCATTTTTTTTAAGTATATACGGGACATGAATCGTCTACCATATATTGTTCCAATAACAATGACGATTAGAGGGTCGTCATAAACGGTTCAAAACCAAAGATTATTGTTATAATAGTAAATTTCATTCTAATCAAATTTAAGTCAAATTTTTAAATGAACATGGTGTTTTAAGCTAACATGGCTAACCCCTTCCTGCCCAAATAAAGCTACATGGTGTGACTCAAATTTAAATCCATGTTGATCTTGATCTGTTAGCATTTGCAAACTGCCAACAATGCTCGAGAATTCTCCACATCAGATTCAATGTGTTCTCAAGATTGTAACTTGAAGTGCACAAAGCTACAAACTTTCTCTTGTTGCATTTTGATATACTATAGGTGACTTTAGAGGTGTTCTACAAACCGGTTCCAAACAATAACAAAATGAAGATTGGCCCATTCACCTACATATACATGTTCTGTAAAGAAATAAGTTGAGAAATGATCAATACCTCAATGGCAGGCATAGTTACAGATACATTTAGGTCTTTTCCACCTTTGACAACCTCCATCATAGCAATACGGTGAGAATTCTGATATTTGGGCAAGGTCCTGACCAACAGTTATGAAGATGGTTGAAATGGCATTCGCAAAATGAGCATTAAAGCATCAAAGAGAGCCCGCAATCTACAACTGCTAAGTAGCCTGTTTGAACAAAATGGAAAACATTAGAGATCTTATAACTAAAAAAATAGAATATTTAATTATATATACAGAAACAACGATCAACTTACAAAAGCACCAAGATTCGAGGCTCTTTGGAGTTGGGGCGTTAAGCCTCTTCGTATGCTTCTTCAAACCTTGAGCCTACTATAAACTAACAAAATCAGTTCAGAATATCATAAGCAATTATAAAAAAGCTATCAATCAAATGTTATTTGGTTATCAATTCATTGGCATTGCGCAACAACACAAAATAAAAGTTATTTGAGATCTATTCGGGAAGTCATTCCCAACAACCGACCCTATCCGTTACTTCTCAATGCAGAATTTCTAGTAGATGCAGATGTATCTAACGCCAAAACTTTTTTATATCCACAACCGCTCAAGTTTAGACAGGTTATCTAAAATAGCTAAGCATACTTGCTCATCTATAATCCATTTCTAACTTAATTAAACATATGATCAATCAGATGGGTCGGTGTAAGAAACTTGTAGAGCGAGTGAAACGTGTTCCCTTCAACATAAATAGCCAAGCAGTAAATAAACTATTTGTCCCTGCCTCCAGATTATAAGCAAGCACCATGAGTATATCAAACATCAAAAAAATCATAACAACCCTAAATTTAAAACCTACAAAATCAAACACAATCAAACCCATACCCATAGACCAGATGTAATTTAACCAAATTCTTAAAAACATAAAAACATCCAATCCAATATTCAAAATTAAAAATATTAAAAATTAACTATCCATTAACTGATGTTAGAAATAAATTATAGATTCAAGAAGAATCACTTACATGCAATTGAATAAAAATCTCTAATTTTTTTCTTCCGCATCTTGAAACTAAACACTTTGATTTAAAACTACATGCTTGGCCTCAAATCATCTTGCGTGTTTCGTGTTTATTGTGACGAATTATGTATGAAAGAACTATTTCATCATTGAGATGTTGTGTTTGTGAGGGGCGGTGGAAGAAGATTATAGAAGAAGAGATGGGGGTGGTATAAATGTGTCTGGTGTGTGTTTTTTTAATGTGATAGATACTCTCACTAAGTGTATCAGGCTAGTAACATTTAAAATAAAATATTTCAAACGGGTCAGACCGGATCTAGGTTAATAATAAAATATTACAAATGCTCCAAAGTTTGTGAGATGGATGGGTTATTAACAGGTTGGGTCGGGCGGGAAAAATAATAAAAAATTGGTCAACATCATATATATATATATATAACAGGAGGCATTTGACCATTTTATGCCACATCATAAGTCCATGTCATCACACATGCCATGTCATCTTGATTTTTATGTTTTGGAAATTAAAAAACAGCCAGAATTCGGTGTACACTACAAAAACCACGACACTATAAACCCTAAATATTCGTTTCTTAATAATGAAATTTTAGACCATAATCTAAAATCCCTCAAAAACCCTAACGATGGTTTTTTTGTTTGCCAAAAACCCTAATGTTGTTTTCTTTTTTTTTTCAGGTTATGAATCATAGATTATATAAAGGTAACAATGTTTTCTTTGATTCTACATTCTAAAGCTAATGTTTAGAATAATTTATATCGATGGTGATTCATCATATATTATATAATTGGTAGTATAGTTTGAGCACCAGGTTCACAAAGAAATACAGAATGGCTACAAATTTATATCGATGGCGATTCATCATATATTATATAATTGGTAGTATAGTTTGAGCACCAGGTTCACAAAGGAGAATGGAATACAGAATGGCTACAATATATGCCATAAAACCCTAATGAAGCTCCAACAAAGGGAAGTACATGATCGTCTAAGGTACACCCCCAAGTATGTGTTTTTTTACCCTTTTGACTTGATATGTCATATATTAACTGGTCTTATAAATGAATAGTTATTTATTTGAAGAGGTATTCAATATGGGCAAGTAATATTCAATGATAGAATGTTACAGTCCTAGTCTTG
This sequence comes from Tanacetum coccineum, assembly GCA_026074375.1. NCBI lineage: Eukaryota > Viridiplantae > Streptophyta > Magnoliopsida > Asterales > Asteraceae > Tanacetum > Tanacetum coccineum. The sequence goes on along the minus strand of BQNB010000897.1, from coordinate 130,717 downwards.
GATTTAGCCATGTCTGGAAGGTTAATGTGTGTAATTGGTATGTGTTTAATTACACATACCTTTTACCTTTAAAAACGAGCTAAAATAACCAAAAACGGACTTAAAATGCCAAATATATGCTTGTTTTGCTAATTGTATTGTGCAGGTACGGATATTTAAGAAAAGGACGAAAAACGAAGCCAAAACGACAAAACCGGACTCGGAATGGAAAAGCAGGAAAAAGACAAAGTCAAAGTCCAAGCCCAAGTGTAGAAAAGTCAACCTAAGTCAACCCAAGACAAACCCGAAGCCAAAAAGTCAAGAAAAACAAGTTTAGGGACTAAACTTGCTAAGTCCCTAATCTTATTTAAAGAAGAAAAAGAAGAAAAGAAAGAGAAGGGGTGAAACTGCCTATTTGCCAAAGAGATACCCCAAGGGCCAAAGCTGCCAAATGAAAAGAGTTATAGCTAACAAGGACTTATGGTGCAACTCCAAGTATAACCCTCAGGGGGTGTTCTTGCCAAGTCCCGAAATTTCTATAACCCCCAAGGACCATAGATGCAAAATACCCTATAACCTTGAGGGACCAAAAGTGGCCATTACCCAAAACCTTTCCCTGTCACCCCAAACCTTTTTATAACAGTTTTCCCGCCCTTTTCAAACCCCAACCAACTCACGGGAGTGAGGGTTCACGGGCGGTTTTCGGTTCCGGTTAGTTGAAGATTTAAACATCGTCGCGGGAGGGCGGGTATTAAATTTACTATCCGTCGCCGGAATCCGTACTAGCGGGTAATCGGACATGCGGGTACCCGAAGTGAGCAGTTACTACGCTGTTCGGAGTCACGGTTAACCGTTTTTGAAAACGTTTAATATAGAGTTAAACACGAATATAAAAATAACATAGTCGTAGAACATAAATTGAATTTTCCAAAATTAAAATTTAAATGACGTTGAATGTAAAAAAGTCATATCAAACATAAGTATTTCGTTAACAAATAATGTGCATTCAAATATTCATATATAACGTATTAACAAAAAATAATTACTCGACATTATGATACGATCACATTAATCAATTTTTACGACATAGATTTTTTTACAAATTTTTACTTTACTAGCGAAAAAAGTTTTTATAAACAATAAAATATTTGCAATATTCGGTTAATACTTGTACAATTGTATGAATATTAGTTAGAAAACAATCATGTATAATATGCACGGTTCGGTTCGGTTAACCGCGGATATCTAAAAGTAAAAACCGAAACTGAACCATTATAAGCGGGTTTTTTCGGTTTCGGTTTTTTTTTGTTTCGGTTTTTTCGGTTTTTCCGGGTTTTTTTCGTTTCGGATTGAGCGTTCGGCTCGGTCTCGTCGGTTTCACGTTTATTGAACACACCTACTCACGGGTCTCCTTCCTCCCCTTTATCCTGCAAACCCAAACAACCCCATGGACAAACATCCCCCCCTCCTCTCCACTATCTTTCCCACCTAAAAAGGGGTTTTGCCATGTTGGCAATCCAAAAAACCCAACACGAATTTCATCAAGGGTTCTTATAAGTTTTCTTTCTTGGGCACAAAGCGAATGGAGGGCTCAGAATCTTTTGCTCTCTACACATCGTCACACAAAAACAAGGTGGTTTGTGTGTCTACAAACAAACACACCTGCAGAGAAGACAATGATTCCAAGAAAATAAACCCTAGCTCGTAATATTAATATATAAAGCATTGTAAGCCCATTGAGGCCAGTGTGTGTATTTATTAAGTAACTTTTAGGATAATGTTTAGTGTTTTCAGTTAAAAAGTGTTTTATGTACTTGTAACTTCAATTTTTTAAGGAAAATCATTTTTAATCTACATTTGAGTTTCTAAAATTTCAATTATCTCTTTATAACTTTAACTCTTCAAGTGTAAGCATTTTATAACCATTTCTATAAAAAAACTTTATAAAATTCATCAAAAAAAGAAGAAAGGAAAAAGTTACTGTAGGATTACAAGCCAAGACTGGATAATAAGCAAATTTGGAAGGCTAGTGGAAATTTGCTTAGTTTAAGCTTATTTATAAGCTGTGGGTAGGTTTTAGAGCTTAATTAGGTCTCAAAAACCCTGTTTTGAGCAAGGGTTAAAGGTACAATTCTTTTAAATTTTGCTTAAAAGTTACTGTAGCAATAGCTTATTAGCTTATTTTTTAGCTTATTACTGTTTTTTGTGCTTATTAGTGTTTATTAATGTCTAAATATGCCTTTTAATGCTTTTCATTTCATTCTCATGCAATTTGATCCAAAACTGTCAAAGATAGCTTATTCTGTCACTAGCTTATTGCCTCTTTTAAGTGCTTATTTATTTAGCTTTTCATAACTTTATTGCTTAATGTTGCTTAGTAATAGTAGTTTTTAAAATATTGAGCTTAAAACAGATCTTGTGTGTTTTAAAAATCCTTTTTAAGAAATTAAAGGGGTGTTAGGGTTAACAATGAAAACGGGTTCAAAATGGTTTTGTATGGGTTGGGGGTCACAAGTTAGTTTTAGCTTAAGTATTTAAGCTCATCTAAGTCTGTTTTTAAAAGTTTTTAAGTTCTAAAATTGTTTTAGTTCAAAAAGAGTGTCTTTTGTGTGTTAAAAAAACAACTGTTCAAAAATCCTTGGCATTTTGACTGTGTTTGAGTCAAAGCTTCAAAAAATAAGTGCTAAACTTTAAATCAAAAAGACCCATTTTTCATTCTCAAAATTCAGCAGGTTTAAATGATTTTTGGAAGCCAAAAATTTGTGCACAAGTTCTTTTCTTGATGTTCTTTAGCTGTTTTAACTTATCTTTTAATTTCGAGCTTATTTGACAGCTTAAAATAAGCTGTCAATTAAGCCACTAGTTGGGGTTGGCATTATTTATCCCAGTGCTAATTGGGCCAACTATAGCCCTTCTATCTAGCTTTTTAGTGTACTTAAGCCCAAGATTTTGGCTTATTTTGAGAGCCCATAAGCCCTTAGATAAGCATCTTTGTTTCCGCAGTCCATAAAAAGCTCTTAGATAGGCTTAATTTTAAGCTAATAAAGTGCCCTTAACTGTTTGCCTAGCTTTAGTGTAGGAGATTGCTTGTTTTTTGTTTTGTTTTTATTTTTTTTTTTTTTTTTTGTATTTACCCTCTTGGCTTATTCAGCTTATTTCATAAGCTCATTTGTGTTCCTAATAGCTTTTTAGGTTAGTGTGTTAAGATGTTTTGCTTATTTTTCAATTCCTTTGCTTATTTAAGTGTTAACAGTTAGTTAAGCCCTTTTAGCCTTTAAGCTTAGTTTTAGCTTCTGTCTAATTTAAGCTCTTTAAGCTTATTTAGTTTTAGTTTTTAGCTTTTTAGTGCTTATTTAGGATAAGCTAGCCAATTCACTTAGCCTATTTAGCCCAAGTTTAGCTTAAATGTCCACAATGTCCAAAAGACTTAGTTAGCTTTTTAAGCCTTTAAGCTCTTTTAAGTAAAACTGTCGTTTTTAAAAGCTGTTTTTAAGCTTATTTATAAGCTTTCACAAAAACTTGTAGTTTAGAAAATTGTTAAGCTCATCGAGCTTAACAACTTTGTTTCACAAAGTTTTTTTCAAAAAAAAAGGGGAAGACAAGGGGTGACCACTGGTGAGGGGCAAAAAAAGGAAAAAAAAAAAAACTCGAACCTGGGTCTACAACCCTCGATACATCCCCCTTTACACACACCACTTACCGCTGCGCCCTTGGTCTTTTACGTAAAGTCTAACCCAATGGCCAGGGTAATTAATGGGGTTTTATAGGCTATTAAGAGCCATAAGCTGTTACAGCTTATTTTTGGGCTTATTATTAAGCCAACTTTTAGTTTCTTATTTTTCGTAGGTTTATTATAGTGTCTAGTATTTTTAGTAAAATTTTCAGAATTTTTCAAAGTCGTTTAGTATTTTTTACAATTTAATTTCGTTAAAAGTTTAAAAAATTCATAAAAAATACAAAAATTATCAAAAAAATATTTTTCTTTTTTAGAAAATTTTATTTAGTCAATAGGTTTTGTAGAAAAATATAAAGCTTTTCGTAGGTCATTTTTATAACTTCTTGCTTTTTAAAGAACGGGGCTCGGGTGCGGTTTTTGTCTTGACTTTTTTGGGGTCAATATAAACGACCCTCCGATTTTGGTCTAGTCTTTTTCATTCATCGTTAGTTTGTTTCCCTAGAGTAGTTTAGAAGTGAAAATTTCTTCGTAGGGTTAATTTTGAAGATTTTAGGTTTTCCCCCTTTGTTCGGGATTCGTGCTCTCGTTTTCTAGCTTAATTTCATAATTTTTAGGTTTTTCTTAAACGTTTTTGTTTGTTATTGTTTAATTTAGCTTTCCACACTCTCAAATCATTTTTCTCATTCAAACTCCAATCTTCCGACTGTATCGATTCTCCAGTCCAGCCTCGTTGGGGATAAACGACCCGGGAACATTCTATACTACTTCTCGGTATCATTGATTTTGTTTCTAGACTATTCTTACTATATATATTTTATATTTTATTATATATTATATATATTTTAAGGTGTAGTTTGGCAGCAATCAATTTTTGGCGCCGTTGCCGGGGAGGCTGTGAAACCGATTATCGTTACGTTTGACAATTTTTGTTTGAATCTGTGAATATTTTCTTTTATAAAAAACATAAAAAGTACAAAAATATTTTTCATTTTCTTTTATTAGTATAATTATCAGATAAAAACCAAAGAAAAACCAAAAATATAAAAACATTGTCCATAAAAAAGAAATAAAATTCACAAATTGGTAAAATACCAAAATATAATATTCTCAACTGAGGTATTATCATAATAACTTCCGGTGAACTTGTTGGTTCCCAACTCGAACAAAAGATTTAAAAACTTGCCATTTGTGTCTCTTACGACGTACGGCTCACCTTGAAAAGTTAAACAAACTATAAAGTGGGTATAAGGAGGGTTGTTCCCTAGGAATACGACCGAAAGGAGAAAGAGAAGCTTCTGCGGCTATTTCAACTCCTACCGGCTCACCTGTGCGTTTATCTTGTTTTGAGAGCTACCGTGAAGTAAGTAGATTATTTGGTTGAAGTTGTCTTATCTCATTGTCCAGTAAAATACATTGTGAATAAATCATTGAAAAAAAAATTAGTGTAAATTTTTCTTTTTATATTTTTATTTGTGCATGCGCAACGCCTCTCGTTCTCAAGCCCGTAACGTCGTACATACCACAAGTCCACAAACTTCTGTGAATCACCAATCTTGAGAAACCAAAATCCTCCCATAGTTACAGATGCGATAATCGAAACTATTGCGAAATTGCTTCGAAGCACCACCGAGGTTACGAGGTAGCATCTTGTTCCCTAAATTACCCGCGAACAACTTTGAATCAAGGCAGATCTTACTTAATCTTGTTCAAAACAAGCAATTTTTTGGACACGATAAAGAAGACCCACATGCCCACATCCGATATTTCAACAGATCACTACTACGATGAAGACCCGAACAGTCCCCGAGTACGTCGTTAAGCTTATGCTTTTCCCATTTTCCCTCGAGGGAGCAGCCCGGATTTGGCTTGAAAAAGAGCCCCCTCGATCGATTCTTACATGGGATGATCTTGTTTCGAAATTCATTAACAAATCTTCTCTCCCTCAAAACAAAGAACAAATCCTGTCGGAATGAAAATCACGAGATTTCAAACAAAAATTTGATAAAAACGTTTTACGAGGCTAAGACCAATTCATGATCTTCTTAGGGATTGCCCGGCATCATGGGTATTCAGAATTGCATCACTTCGATACATCAAATAATGCCCTAAATACAAATGAATCAGATTCATTGAACTTCCGCAGCGGGTGGTAACTTTTGGACAAAATTCCACGTGAATGCAAAAAACCATCGAGAGCTAAGTCCAAAGTTTCGACAAAACACGAAGCAAGGCCATTGTTTCCCAAAGTGATAACGAGCTCTTCTACACCCAGCAGTGTCATCCGATGTTGCTATGAGCAAAAAGATATGGTTAAGCCATTGATTCAATCTGATAAGAAAAAACCAAACTCAAGGCACCCGCCTCCTATAAAAGCGATCGAGCAAAAGTTGTGTAATCTTTCGGGGGTTGTCATTCTTCCAAAATTGCAGCCACCCAATGACTATCGTGACAATATCCAAGATTACGTGTCACAAGCAGCCGCAGTTAACTACAACCAAGGGAATGCCAGTTACAAGACCACAAGATGATGCTAAACCAAATTCGACCTCCACGGGTTTCACTCCAAGTCAAAACATCAAAACAACCAAAATCGGGGGATCAATTTCAACCAAAATCGGGGGAAACAATTTGAACCAAAATCGAGGTAATAATTTCAATCAAGGACAAAGTTTACAACCACAGATTAATAGAAAACCCCCCGACTTTTCAAGCTCCACCATACCAAGCTCCCGCTCCAGCTCATCCAACACCAGGTGTGTCTAAGTCCGATTTTGATCACTACGTCAAAGCTAATGACGCGGTTATGCAAAATATGCAAAATCAAATGGCAAATATAACGGACCTAATCACCAAATTCGTGAATAGTAATACTGCTTCTACTTCGGGCTTGGGTTCTCTTCCAAAGCAACACCATTGCAACTCCTAAAGGTGATGGTGAAAGCAATCATCTACCCGAAAGCGGGTGTTTCCTAGTAATGGACTCAAACTTCTTTCTCCCTCCTAAAGAATACGAAAATGAACACCTTGGTGGACAAAGGATACGGTGCAAACAATGCACCGAAAACATCCAACCTTCCGGGAGTCCAAACAAATGTAACCAAATGGTGAGATCCCGTTTGGATGTTCCAAAGACTAAACCAACCTTGCCGGTTATCCTTACAAGGCCAACAAAGAAAAGTTCCGAGAACAAGAAACGATCTCTAGCTTTCAAATTTATGAGATATTTTGAAATCTCCATTTTGAGCTAAGTTTCGCGGACGCTCTCCTACACATGCCCAAATTTGCACCAATGTTTAGAAAGCTCCTCAATGACAAGGATAAGATAATTGAGTTGACAAAGACACCGGTAAACGAGAATTGCTCGGTGGTTATCCTATAAATTTTTCCCAAGAAACTTGGAGACCCTGGTAGATTTCTTATACCGTGTGATTTTCCGGAGATGAATGAATGCTTAGCCTTGGCCGATCTCGGTGCAAGCATCAACCTAATGCCTCTCTCCATTTGGAAAGAACTAAGTCTCCCGGCTTTGACCAAAACCCGAATGATACTTGAACTTGCCGACCGAACGATTTCTACTCCAACCGGCATCGCCGAGGATGTTTTCGTGAAAGTTGGAACGTTCTTCTTTCCTGCTGATTTTGTGGTCGTTGATTACGTCGCCGATCCTCGGGCTCCCTTAATCTTAGGAAGACCTTTCTTGAGGACGGCACGTGCCTTAATAGATGTTCACGGTGAACAAATGACCCTTAAGAACATGATGCCCAGATCCGTGAAACCTTCAAAGATGTGATAACTATAACTCCTCTCCTACAATATCATAGAATCATTAACCGAATCGATTGTATTGACATTGCTTTGAAGAATAATATTCCAAGAAGTACTTGAAATTTCAGAAATTGGCAATCCCACTTCTACCTCTGAGCCTTACGATCGATTCTCAGCTCTCCATCATTCACACCCTTCGGAGGAAGTGAATATCAAATGGAAGAGATCGATGAAATTCTGAACATGATGATACAAGTAACCACCGTGTTGATTGCCATCTATGATTCTGATGTAGAAATTGTTTACCTTGAGTAGTTGTTAAGTGTAAACAATAGTGACCCAAAATCTCCATCCGTCACCAGTTTTTGTTAAATTAAAAGTGCCTGAAAAGTTAAATCATCATGAGAAGATCCTCCCGACCTTGAACACAAAGACTTAACCATCTCCATCATTGATTATGCGTTTTTGAGGTGAAGACAAATTACCCGTCAAAATCGCTAAAAAGAAACTTGAAAGGATGAAGGATAAAACCGCCCTGATCAAAGGTTCTCAAGTCACACAAACGGGACATTGCTTGGAAGATTTCTAATATTAAGGAATAGATTCCATAGTATTTGGCACCCATAAGATTTTGATGGAGAAAATGCCAAACCCATAGTTTCAACATAAAAGAAGAGTCAACCAAAATCCATGAGGTTTATTAAGCAAGAAGTTATCAAACTTCTTGATGCAGGGTTAATTTACCCTATCTCTGACAGTCCCTGGGTAAGCCCGGTTCATTGTGTCCCTAAGAAGGGAGGCATAACCGTGGTAAAAAAGAAGAAAATAAGTTGATACCCACTAGGTTGGTTACGGGATGGCGAGTTTGCATCGATTACCGAAAACTCAATGATGCAACTCGCAAAGACCATTCCCGTTACCCTTTAATGGAACCAATGCTTGAAAGATTAGCCGGAAATAGTACTATTGCTTTCGACGGAATTCTCCGGGCTACTTTTCCAATTCCAATTGACCTACTTGATCAAGAGAAGACTACCTTTCACCTCCCTAACGGACTTTTGCCTACCGTCGCATGCCTTTTGGTTTATGCATGCACCACACGTATCCCAAGGTAGTATGTTTGCAATCTTTCACGATATGAGATGAGAAAACCATGGAAGTCTTCATGGATTAAGTCTTGGTTTTTGGTGACTCTTTCTCTTCTTGCCTAATCCCACCTAAGACAAAATGCCCAAAGGTAGCGAAGAACATCAATCTTGTGTGCTAAATTGGGAAAAGTGCCACATTAAGTGTCAAGGAAAGGCATAGTCCCTTGGCCATAAGATTTCTAAACTCTGGGATTGATGTTGATAAGGCAAAAGATTGATCTTTGCAAAATTGCCTCATCCTACTATCGTGAAGGGTATTCGCATTTTCTTGGTCACGCCGTATTTCTATCGACGATTCATCAGGATTTATTCCAAATCGCGCCGGCCTATAGACCCACCTCCTTGAAAAAAAACTCCGTATATCTTCTCGAAGGAGTGCATTGAAGCATTTTGTAAACCCATTAAGATGAAGTTAACCCCAGGCCCCCAATTCTAGTTGCACCCGAGATTGGACTTGCCCTTTGAAATCATAGTGTTGATGCAAAGTATTTTAGCTGTAGGGCAGCCTAGTGCAACGTAAGACCAAGCACTTCCACCTATACACTATGCAAGCAAAACTAAGATCGAAGGCTCAAGCACAATGTACACTACCACGGAAAAGAGAATTACTTGCCGTAGTGTATGCTTTCTGAGAAAATTCCGGCAATATCTTGTCTAGTCAAAAGCATAGTGATACGGACACCTCTGTTCCAATTACTAGCTTCTAAGCAGGATGCTAACCGATATTCCACTGGTGGATTTTGTCTGCTCAAGAATTTGATGTCGTTATCCGTGATAAAAAAGGAGCAGAAAATCTCGCCGCATACCACCTTTCTAGACTTGAAAATCCCCATCAAAGTGAGCTCGAGAAAAGAACATAACGAAACATTTCCCTCTCGAGACACATGGGAAGGTTACCCTTACGTGTGAAGATATCGCCACCATGGTGTTGCCGATTTTGCAACTACCATGGCGGGAATTTTGTGATCAAGGGATGTCGTCCATACATAAAAAATAAATGGAATTTTTCAAAGACGTCAAACACTACTAATTTTGGGACGACCCCTTTCTAGTTCAAGACTGTGCAGACCAAGTAATTATGCGTTGTGTTTTCCGTGGCCAAGAACTTTGACATTCTTAGAGCTTGCCACAGTGACCCACCGGGGACAGGCAACTGTTGCCAATACACACTAACAAAGGTCTTACGATTCAGGATTATATTGGCCCACCACGATCTACAAGGATGGCCTGCCCACGACTTTGTCACCCGATGTGACATTTTTCAACGTCAAGGCAAAAATTTTCGCAACTGAGACGAGATGCCACAAAACTCTATCCAAGTTTGTGAAATCTTTGACATGTGGGGCATTGATTTCATGGGGCCGTTCCCGTCTTCAAGAGGGAACAAATATATACTCGTGGCAGTCGATTATTTATCAAAATGGGTTGAAGCGAAAGCGCTCCCCACCAACGATGCCCGAGTCGTTTGTAAATTTCTTAAATCTCTCTTCTCCAGATTTGGTGCCCCTCGTGCAATCATAAGTGATCGCGGAACCCATTTTTGCAATGACCAATTTTCAAAGGTCATGCTTAAATACGGAGTCACTCATCGTCTCTCCACCGCGTATCATCCACAAACAAGTGGACAAGTTGAGGTATCCAATCGTTGAAAAGGATTCTGGAAAGGACCGTGGCGAAAAATTGTTCTCTTGGTCGGAAAAATATAATGTACGGCGCACTTTGTGCTTTCGCACAGCTTACAAAACACCCATCGTGTGTACTCCATATATAGTTATTGAACGCGAAGGCAATTTCATCTTCCGATCGAGCTCGAGCACAAAGCTTACTGGGCCCTTAAGCATACAAACTTTGATATCAAAACAGCGGGTGATCACAGAAAAGTTCAACTCAATGAACTTAATGAACTTCGTGATCATGCCTATGAAAACTCTTTGATCTATAAAGAGAAAACAAAGAGAATCCATGACTCCAAAATCAAAAATCCGCGTTTCAACGCGGTGATCGAGTCCGTCCACATTAACTCTAGATTAAAGATTTTTTTTTCAGGCAAGCTTAAGACCCGCTGGAGTGGACCATTCACTGTAACCCAAGTTTTTTCATATGGCACTGTCGAGTTATCCCAAAACTCGGGCCAAATTTCAAAGTGAATGGTCATCGTTTGAAACACTACTTTGGAGGGGACATACCAACCTAGGTAGTCCCGATCTCCCCAGACGTCCCAAGGACCAATAAATTCGGGGACGACTGGTCAAGCGAAGCGACCTTAAACAAGATAAGCGCTTGCGTGAGGCACCACATGCTTATCAGTAGATAGTAATTAAAAAGTGTTTTTTGTGTGAGGAAGCTTACATTTTTCCATTACCCGTGTTTGTCCATGTTTTGTGTGCATTTTGTTTGTATGTCTATGAGATTTCCCGGATTGTGAAGACTCTCGTGCTCGCATAACCACAATGAGTTTCACACCCTCACTTACATAATGGGAATCCAGTATCCAAATCTCATCGACTAACGTTTTATCTTTTGGCACACTTTCATAAACCGGCCTTAGATATACGTATGTACCCTTCCTTTGAAAACATCGAGGACGATGTTTTAATTCTAGTATGGGGGGGAATCTCGATTTGATTTTTGGGCCTGCCGCGATTGTTATCAACGCAATCCCCGTTTTTACCACACACCAAATAATTAGGCAAAATACCAAAAAAAAAATTGAAAATTTTACAATTTTAAAAAATAAAATAAGTGTTTTAGTCACAGTTAGACTTTTCTAATGGTATGAAAGAGAATAATATTGACTCGATTCGCTTGTTTGACCCTAGCTAGTTTCCATCAACTTACCGCTTTTAGGCTAAGCTTCAACGAATTCTATTGCTTCCTCGAAATTAATAGGAGAAGAACAAGAATTGATAGAGTTTAAATATAAGATTATGTGCTGAGCCAAATTCTTCTAAAACTTATATGATAACTTGTGGCTTTCCTCCCCATTAGCTCCTAATCCACCTAATCATACGTGCTCATCTGTCCCATTCAACTAAGTCAATAATGTTTTTTAGAAAAAGCATCAAATTTGTAACTTGAATTCTATACCAGCGATATTTTTCTGTTCTTAATAATCTCGAAAGTTAAAAATGCCAAAGAAGCATGAATGAAAATATGGAATAACATAAAAATGCAAGAATATATGAAATTAATGCCAATGAAGCAGTACATTTGAAAATATGTGAACAAGTAAAAGATTGTCCGTGATAAATCACACAACACCGCTAACCACGAGGTGGGGGTTCAAACTAAGACATCTTTTGCCTTCTAGGGATTTGGTGTGTGGTGATATCTCACCAGGAAGCGAGGTCTAGTTGAGGGTTCAAACTAAGACACCTATCCTTAGCCATATTAGGAAGAAGGTGTTGATGTGAATTTCCCACTACGCTAGCAACGGTGGCTTTCAAACTAAGAACATCGGATCGTATGGTTGTGATAATCCAACTAGGGAACGAGGCCTAGGTAGGTGGTTCAAAACTAAGCAAGCGCATTCCTAGCTTAAAGAACTTATGATAAAATGATGAAATGTTATCAAAAAGTTCTACAGTTAAAATTCGTTCTTTAAAATCAAGTACAAGGTCCTAATAAGTTGATTTGCTATTGAGTCATGATTCAACTTGAACTCCACGACTTTATGGAAATAAGTTGATCTAAAGTTTGAGTTGAAACTGAGTACACACATTAAATCATATATCTCATGTTGTAGTGTAAAATGTTCACGAAGTCATAAGTATGAGTGCTTTACCATTTTAGACTTATATTGACAAATATCTAGTGTTATGCTTGGTTTGGAACTAGTGAAAAATCGGGGACGATGAATTTATCTGTCCAGGTACATCCGTAGATCTTTCTATGGGCGTTTCTCATTCTATGAACCCCAATGTTTTGTATAATAAAGGAATCAAACAGTATCGAGAAAAGAAACAAGGGAAATCCAAAAATATTAGCATAGTTAGTGTATAAAAAAAATATGGTGAAAAATGGGCTTTGGACGAAGCTTTAGGATTCATTATTCCCCTTGACAGACACCTTCTACTTTTCGAGGTTATTAGTCGAGGGGGATTGAGATTCTTAGTTTTCGTAAATGTTTACTTCATAACATTGCGTGAGGACACGGCAATACCTTAGTATGGGGGATTTTGGTATGTGTTTAATTACACATACCTTTTACCTTTAAAAACGAGCTAAAATAACCAAAAACGGACTTAAAATGCCAAATATATGCTTGTTTTGCTAATTGTATTGTGCAGGTACGGATATTTAAGAAAAGGACGAAAAACGAAGCCAAAACGACAAAACCGGACTCGGAATGGAAAAGCAGGAAAAAGACAAAGTCAAAGTCCAAGCCCAAGTGTAGAAAAGTCAACCTAAGTCAACCCAAGACAAACCCGAAGCCAAAAAGTCAAGAAAAACAAGTTTAGGGACTAAACTTGTTAAGTCCCTAAACTTATTTAAAGAAGAAAAAAAGAGGAAAAGAAAGAGAAGGGGTGAAACTGCCTATTTGCCAAAGAGAATAACCCAAGCCAAAGCTGCCAAATAAAAGAGTTATAGCTATCAAGGACTTTATGGTGGCAACTCCAAGTATAACCCTCAGGGGTTTTCTGCCAATTCCGTAAATATTCTATAACCCCAAGACCAAAGATGCAAAATACCCTATAACCTTGAGGGACCAAAAGTGGCCATTACCCAAAACCTTTCCCTGTCACCCCAAACCTTTTTATAACAGTTTTCCCGCCCTTTTCAAACCCCAACCAACTCACGGGTCTCCTTCCTCCCCTTTATCCTGCAAACCCAAACAAATCCATGGACCATCACCCCCTCGCTCTCCATATCTTTCCTACCGTAGAAAAGGGGCTTTTGCCATGTTGGCAATCCCAACTCCCACCGAATTCATCAAGGGTTCTTATAAGTTTTCTTGGACACAAAGGCGAATGGAGGGCTCAGATTGTTTGCTCTCTACACTCTCACAACAAAAACAAGGTGTTTGTGTGTCTACAAACAAACACACCTGCAAGAAGACAAAGATTCCAAGAAATAAACCCTAGCTCGTATTTTTAACTAATATAGAGCATTGTAATCCCATTGTGAGCCGAGGTGTGTAGTTTAAGTAACTTTAGTGTTAAAGTTTAGTTTCATTAAAAGTGTTTTATGTACTTGTACTTCAATTTTTAATGAAAATTCAGTTTTAGTCTACATTTGTGTTCTAAATTTCAATTATCTCTTTAAAACTTTTAAGCTCTCAAGTGTAAGCCATTTTTATAACCTGTCTATAAAAAACTTTAAGAAAAATTCAAAAAAAAGAAAGGGAAAAAGTTACTGTTGGATTAAAGCAAGAATGGATGAATAAGCAAATTTGGAAGGCTTATTGGGATTGCTTAGTTTAAGCTTATTTATAAGCTGTGGGTAGGATTTTAGAGCTTAATAGGTTTCAAAAACCCCGATTTGAGCAAGGGTTAAAGGTACAATTCTCTTTAAATTTTGCTTAAAAGTTACTGTAGCAATTGCTTATTAGCTTATTTTTTTGCTTATTACTGTTTATTTGTGCTTATTAGTGTTTATTAATGTCTAAATATGCCTTTTAATGCTTTTCATTTCATTCTCATGCAATTTGATCCAAAACTGTCAAAGATAGCTTATTCTGTCACTAGCTTATTGCCTCTTTTAAGTGCTTATTTGTTTAGCTTTTCATAACTTTATTGCTTAATGTTGCTTAGTAGTAGTAGTTTTTAAAATATTGAGCTTAAAACACAGAACTTTGTGTGTTTTTAAAACTCCTTTTTAAGATATTAAAGGGGTGTTTGGGTTAACAATAAAGAAGGGTTAAAAATGTTTTTTTATGGGTTGTGGTCACAAAATTAGATATAGCTTAAGTATTTAAGCTCATCTAAGTCTGTTTTTAAAAGTTTTTAAGTTTTAAAATTGTTTTTCAAAGTTTTCACAAGTGTTTTTCAAAACTGTGGTTTTTAAAAATAAGCTACAAGTGCTTATTTGGATAAGCACTTGGAATCTATGAGTTTTAAGTTCAAAAAGAGGACTTATGTGTTTTAAAACAAGCTGTTAAAAAATCCTTTTGGTCATTTGACTGTGTTTGAGTCAAAGTTGTCAAAAAAAGTTAAGTGACTAACTTAAAAGGCAAAAGTCCCATTCATTCGCAAAATTCAGCAGGATTAAATGGGTTTTAGGAAGCCAAAATATGTGCACAAGTTTCCTTTTCTTGATGTCTATAGCTTTTTACCTTATCTATTAATGTTCGAGCGAATGTTGACATTCTTAAAATAAGCTGTCAATTAAGCCCTTGTTGTGGCATTAGTTTTTCCCTGGTGCTAAGGGGCCAACTTTAAGCCCTTCTATCTAGCTTTTTAGTGTACTTAAGCCCAAGATTTTGGCTTATTTTGAGAGCCCATAAGCCCTTTAGATAAGCCCCTCTTTGTTTCAGTCCATAAAAAGCTCTTTAATAGCTTATTTTTTTAAGCTAAAAGTTTGCCCACTTAACTGTTTTGCTAGCATTAGTGATGATTGCTTATTTAACCCTCTTTGGCTTATTCAGCATTATTTCATAATCTCATTTATGTGTTCCTAATAAGCTTTTAGGTTAGTGTGTTAAGAGTTTCTTTATTTTTCAATTCCTTTGCTTATTTAAGTTTAACAGATACGTTAAAGCCTTTTTAGCCTGATAAGCTCGTTTTAGCTTCTTCAAACTTAAGCTCTTTAAGCTTAATTAGTTTAGTTTTTAGCTTTTTAGTGCTTATTTAGGATAAGCTAGCCAATTCACTTAGCCTATTTAGCCCAAGTTTAGCTTAAATGTCCACAATGTCCAAAAGACTTAGTTAGCTTTTTAAGCCTTTAAGCTCTTTTAAGTAAAACTGTCGTTTTTAAAAGCTGTTTTTAGCTTATTTATAAGCTTTCGACAAAACGATGTAGTTTATAAAATTTTAAGCTCAACGAGCTTAACAACCTTTGTTTCACAAAGTTTTTACCAAAAAAAAAGGGAAAGACAAGGGTGGACCCGGTTGAGCAAGACACGATCTCGGGTCTCAACCCACGAAACAACCCCCTTAAACACACGAGCACCCACTAACCCGCAGCTGGCCCTTGGGACTTTTTACGTCATCCCAAGGTCCAGGTTATTTAAGGGGTTTTTTAGGCTATTTAAAACCATAAGCAGTAACAACAGCATATTAACGGCTTATAATTAAAGCCAAACATTTAGATTCATATTATACGTAAGTTTTATAATAGTGTCTAGTAAATATTTAGAAAAATTTTCAGAATTTTTTCAAAGTCGTTAGAGTATTTTTTTTATAATATAATTTCGTTAAAAGTATTAAAAAATACTAAAAAATACAAAAAATATCAAAAAAAATATTATTGCTTTTTTTAGAAAATTTTATATAGTCATATAGGATTGTAGGAAAAAATAAAGCTTTGTTCGTAGGGTCCTTTTTATAACATCTTGACTTTTTAAAACGGTTGACCTCGGGTGCGGTTTTTATTTGCATTGACTCTATTTTTGTGGTCAAACGAACCTTGCTTTTTCGGTCCTAGTCCTTTTTCATTTCTTCGTTATTTGTTCCCTAGTAGTAGTTTAGAATTAAAATTTCTTTCGTATGGGTTTTAATTTTGAGAATTTAGAGGTTTTGTCCACCTTTGTACGGGATTCGTCACCCATCCATCGAATTCATCTTAGCTTAATATCATAATTTTTAGTTTTTTCATAAAACCGTTTTTAGTTTAATTATTGTTAAATTTTAGCTTTTCCTTCCAAAACTCTCGAAATCATTTTTCTCAATTCATACTTTCCAATCGTTCCAATCCGACTGTATCGATTCTCCAGTCGCCAACAATACGCAACCATGCCTTGGATCTCGTGATGGGGATAAACCATCGAACTACCGGGAACATTCTATATACTTCTTTCTCGGTTTATTGATTTTGCTCCTAAACTAGTTCTTACTATAATATATTTAATATTTATTATATATTATAAAGATTTTACAAATGTGTGTTTGGCAATCATACAGTAATTATGAATTTTAAAATATTACAGTGAGGATGAACTTTGAGCTGCTATAAAAGCTTGGATTTGACAGGTGGTGTTGATTAAGGGATAATAGCACTAAAGGCCGACATCAGACTATTTTGTAAATCACTTTGACACCACCAGGAAAAGTGGTAGCTCCTGGTGCCACGTCTCCTAATGGCGGTATCTAAGATGACACAAGGAACAGTTAACACACAAAGGCAAATGCGCGCATCTGATCCTAAGTATGCATTTTTTTAATCGAAAGTAGTGCTTTATCTGGAAGTTTCCGAAATTATAATTTAGAACCCATCCCAAAGGTATAACACAGTTGGACAACATTGTTAAAAATTTTATGTCATCAACTCTTTGATACTAATATCAATTTATGTTACGGTGAATTAGGTCTGATATATTGTATTTGTACATGTTTTAAGAAAAACAAAACTTGACTTCAAATTTCTTTTTACTAGGATATTTGAGTAAAACCTTTTATGTAAAGAGTTCATACAAGTGTTTGAGTCTTAAGCAAATCTCATAATGTCATATAAGTTTAGCAATACCTTTGATTTCTTCAGCCTCCCTTTGATTTTTGATATTCAGATTAATAAAGATAAAATAAGTAGGTATACCTTTAATACTGTCAAAAAGGGTACTATAATAACACACATCCTTGTGGCTTTTGACTTAACAATGGCACATGGGATCCTGGATCAACTCTCTTTATGGTCAGGTAAATTCTATTAAATGATAAAAAAACAGGTGCAAAGCTGTATAGTTAACGATAAATTTTGACTTCCTTCACAACAGTCTAAGAAAATTTTTATCTCTCTAAAAATGCATACTCTGAAATATTGTTGTGACATTGTTTGTCTATTTGTCAATTATTTTCCGGCAACTGGCTGAGACGGTAATGCATTACAGGTTTGTGCTTCTGCTGTTTTTGTACTGGAATTTAGTAACCTTGTGGGTGAAGAAGAGAAATACTTGTTTGCTTACTCAATTCGTTTGTGCAGGTATATATTAGCATATCGAATTTTGTTCATCTTTTATAACTTATGTTTCATTTTAATTTAGGTATTTGTTTACTGATGCAGAAAGAGAGGGATAGATTGCAAGCTAAAATTCAAAATCTTTTAGCTATGATAAACGTCAAACGCGTGTCATAATAATATATAGTATTTCCTGTTAGATAAGAAAATTACTTTAGGAAAAGTAATAGTCTATCTTCTGAGTGTCGTGTCCACGGCGAGAGATGAATTTGAAATTCACAAAAGCGTTTTGTTTGATGCTTGAATATCGAATATTTTTGTTTTTGGTTCTAAACTAAAAATTTAATAAACTATAGAAAAAACTAGATAGCAAATAATAAGCAATTAAACGAAGAACTATATATAATAAAAGATATGCTTGCTAAATGTATTGATTAGATCCGTAAGTGTGAATTAAATATACAATTAAGTCCTTATCGACGAATCAATATCTTTCTAACAAATTATCTTCTCACAACATTGGCTTATATTGAAAACAACTTTTTATTAAAATATCGATTACTAAATTAATGCCTAATTATTCTTACGGCTTTTTTGCCGCGTCGAATAACCACTTTTTTTTGTATAAAAAACACCAATCTAAGTAATATAAAAATCACTAATCAATATTTCCCTTTTTTATTAATCACACTTAATTCACTAAACAATTTAACACTTAACAAGCATATATAAAAATCTACTCACTAAGCATATTATTTAAGCTAACAACAATCAACAAAGCAATGCTAGACATTTTATACTAAGCTACACTAATGAATTGAAAAAAATAAACAGAAAATGGAACCGAATTGAAGAGCCGCAAATAAACGAATACCACCCGATTTAATAAGCTAAAGAAAATAATCAAATTCTTTCTAGCTTACTAAATCCTTAAGCTTCACGCCTCATGAGTTGATCGGTACCAAAAACAAAACACAAACAAAGTGTTAACTAAAACAGTTTTATAACAATTTAATTTTGCAATTCCTACTCACTATTACTCGCAGGCCCAAAAGTAATTCTAAATATAAACGAAGGCACAGACAGATTAGATTAGGCCCAAACGAATTTGATAACTAGTCACAAGCCCAATAATGAATTAATACAAACGATGGCCCAAATTTAATTCAAAGAGATCAAACGAAAATTACATTAACCATTGTAGCCCTAGTTTCAACTTTAATAAGCTCAAAATAAACTATCTCTAATAAGCTACGACTCAATAAGCAATATCAACTATGAAACACTTCAAATGAAATTAAGCTAAAACAAAGTTTTCAAAACTTTTAACGAGTCAACTAGCATTCACATTTGTAATCAAATAAGCTCGCATGAAACCTATAAGCTATGATGATCTGATTTAGCCAAATCAAACAAGCCACAATGCATCATAAGCTTACGAAGATACTTCAATAAGCAAACTCGATTAACCATTAGCACACGAAAAGCATACTAGATCTAGAATAAGCAATATAAAACAATAGAGCACAAACAACAATTTAAAAAGCTCTTAAGAGATCAAATAAGCATATGAAATGAAGTCTAATAATTATCCTAAAAAACTAAAATAAGCACAATTTGCAAAATAGAATCAACAAGCTAGAAGCACTTTAACTCCTTAAATAAACAAACGAATTGCATCTAAACAATATAAGCTCAAAGAACACAAATAAGCTATTAAGGAGCTTATTAAATCAGATAAAAAGATGCTTCTAATAAAGCTAAAACACTCAAACAGGAAAAAAAAAAAAAAAAAGAAAAAAAAGAAAACGAAAAATAAGATTAGATCCTAGCTTATTTGAGCTTATTATATCGAAAAGTGCTTAAAAACTATAAGATGAAATCAAATAAGCTTGTGAGCTTTTAGGATTAAATCTACAAGCTTTTAAGAAATTTTGAAAGAATAAGCTAAGAAAATAAGCTAACAAAAGTAGCTTATTGGATAAGCGAACATGCGAAGAAGAAAATAAGCAGCAATAATAAGCAAACCACGATTTTACTTAATCTCAAACATACTCGATACAAAATCTCAATAAGCTTGTGAATTAAGCTTATACAATAAGCTAGAAATTGTAAATAAGCTAAATCTAAACGAAAATAAGCTAAAAACTAACTAGAGAAAGTTTTAAACTAAAAATCCTAATTAATAAAAATGAGGGGAGGCGTGTGATATTTATAGCCAATAGAGAGGCGAGTTTTGTAATTTTTCTATCACCGCCTCATGTGTTTTTGTGCCAATCATTGGCCATCAATGCCAATCACACGGATAGCCAAACCTCGTACCTCTGATCCAGCCATTATCGAGGCGCCACGTGGACTAAAGACTGATGAATTTGTACGCAGCAATTGAGAGACGTTGGATCATTTATCAATTGTTCATTTCTTTCTTCCTGTATGAAATGAGAGTGCAAACTAACACACGACGTGTCTTCTTTTAATTGGTCTACATATTTTGAGTGGAGGAGCACGTGCACCCCAAATGAATTAATAAAGGGGCACGTGAGGATTCCCTTTTTATTCCCACATTCGTTCACAATTTCCTACTATCAATTTTTAAACAATTGCCATGCCACGTGTCCTTGTCTTTTTTACCATCATGATAGTGCATAGGCCACGTGGAACTCACCATTTTAATTTCGATTCACGTGGGCTGATTTCATATACGTCACATCCATAAATATAAATATCACTTTTATTAACTCATATTGGCTTTAAATGGGCTTTATAGCAAGCTGGGTGGCCGGCCCATAAAATGGTTTACTGCTTAGCCTAATAAGATCCGAGGCACCGTTTAGCGGTTTCTTGCGCTCTTTCCATGTCAGCTCGGGTCTTTTTCCCCCCCCCGCCAAACGTTGGTCTTGAACTTTAGATTTAAGCCACTCTTGACCAAACAACCCGCAAATTCCCGTTTTTGCTTTGTTTTCAATCCGTTTTACCTGCAAGACATAAAAATACCAAACAGACATATTTGTAATATAATTAAGCATATTTTAGTATTTTTAGTCTGATTAATAGTGTTTTACGAGGTAATAAGGATGTGTGTTTTAGCACACATCAAACTCCCCCACACTAAGCCATTGCTGGTCCCACACGCAATGTTTATAAAACAAACCCGAAAATAAATAATTTTATCCCCCTTTAACTTATGACCCCTCACAATCAAACAAGAACAAAAAAGGTCCATTAAGAAGGTTTAAAAATCATTTAATTCGAGAGCGCCTCCGTTTTAACCACTTATTCATTAATAAATAAAATTAAGAGAAAAATTTTAAATTTAAATAAAATTATTTAAAAGGCTTAAAGAACGGGAGTTCATCATCCTTGACTTTTCACAATCCCCAAACTAAGCTCAAAACGAAATCACAGCCAAATATAAGATTAGATGCTAACACTACTCATAAATACTAATTGTGTAAGTGTAAACTAACTTTTCGCTCCCATTATTTCTAAATCCTCTAAAGATTTTTATTATTATTTTTGGTGATAAATAAATTATGGCCTTATTCATATAAAGTAAACCCGGTTTAGACCATAATTAGTTTGAAATCAGTTTCCTAATATAGACGATATGGTGAAATAAGGTCCACAGTAAGTTTTCTAATTTCCTCATTATTTAGGTGTTATCTTTTTAATTCATCCGAAACAACTCAACTACAGTCCAGATACGAGGCATTATTTAGATACCCCGGAGTCTAAATTGGCCTTTATTATTATTACATTATAATTATTAATGCAACAATATTAAACCTGCCCGATCCTTTAAACAACGACCACATCTGTCATGCGAGCTGACCATGGTCAGGAGTCATATTCGACCGGAAACCTTGACCCCTTTTTGAAAACTGCCACATCGGTATGCGAGTCGACCATGGTCCAGTAAACTTTGATCAGTCTCGGATTTATTATTCTTACTATGGGCCTTCTTTTGAAAACTGCCACATCGGTATGGGAGTCGACCATGGTCCAGTAATCTTTTATCAACCCACAGTTCTTATTATTATTACCTCCACCCTTTAAACGACTGCAACATCGGGCGCGAACCGACCATGATCCAGAAGTCTTATTTCGGCTTCGGTTTATTACATTATTATTATTATTATTATTATTATAGCCAAATTTCAAGGCCCTGTAGTCTTATAACTACCTAGACAAAGGAAGCGAGCCGTCAGGACTCGGTAGCAAAATTTCCACAACACTGACAAAACCTCGATGTGTACCTTAATTTCACCAGAAGGAATCTCTACGAAGTGATTTAAACTAAGAATCGCAAAAACCAAAGTAACTTTATTTATTTAACAATTATATAACGTTTATTAAGCTGGTGGGAGCAAAAAGCAACAATTAACCTCTATGAGCTCTAAAGAGATCCAACTACTCCACGCTTAGCATCTAACTTATATTCAACTCTATCATTTTCGTCTCGTAAATTTTTAAAGTTAAGCAAACTCTTAGTCTCGAAAGCTAATAGGAAAAGCCTAGAGTGAAAAACCTCAGATCAAGTCAAAAGCTACCTAATTCTACGGGCCTACTTATTTCTATATTTTTATTTTATTATATTTTTTGACGCAAAAATTTTTAAAATTTGGTCAATACGAGGGTTGCAAGGACACATGCAAGGCCATGCAACATCCATTTCGACAAATAATCCTCCACCCCCCACATCTTAAGAAATCAAACATTGGCCTCAAGTCAAAAATATCATTTTTACCCCAACTTAAGAATGAAAAAGGCAAATAAAAATAATTCTAAGTGTAACACAATAAATATACATGATCAGGATTGAGGATTCCAAAATAAGCAGAAGATCGAAGACCGGGTGATTGGAGGATTGAAAACAAGCACGGATCTTTACGATCTTAAGGAATCATGCAAAAACGGTACCACACACCAAAGAAAGAAGCACGCCCCCACACTTCGGCTATAAAATCACACACTTTTTTATTAAGAAAATAGAAAGAAGAAAAGACACGGGTTGCCTCCCGAGAAGCTCTTGTTTTTGTGCGACTCTCTAGCTTGACTCTCCCGAAATTTCGTTGTCCTTGGGTGAAAACGACCGAAGGTTCGGTCTCAATGACATTCCCCCACCTTAAAATATGACATATAACGTATCATGAAATAATTAATCAGAAGATGTAGAATTTTTCCGTGGAAGAAAAACTCCATATAATGAGATTCCGGGATAAAAAACCTGATCTCAATTCCGGATGGAAATGATAGAAAACTCTCATCTTGTAGAAGGATCAATCAAGAGAAGAGAATCACTGACGAATGAGAAAGTAGGAAAATTGTCCAGTGGAAAAATATGAAATCTCTTAGATTGGACTCTTTTGATAATGAATATTTCGGGATCGAAAATCAGGGAAATGAGACTAGAAGGTCAGTCTTGGAAAATTCCTTAGAACGAGAGGAGTCACAATCGGATTAAAAATAAGAGAAGAATCATTAAGCTCAAGAATTGTTAAACCTTTAGTTGATAAACAAATATATTTCTCCAAACTCTAGTAAACACCCTGGCAGATCTCAGATCAAGTAAAAACGGTCAATACTCAAGTGGAGAATATGAATGTGAGCGAGTTCATCGGCGAACTCCTCATGATGAGGAAACACTCCTATCGTCAGAGAAAATTGATTAATCAAAAGAACAAAATAAACAATCATATTCATGAAGAAAAAAAGCAGAATGAGTATTGGGTACTGCCACTACTCCCTCTCTTCAATATATTCGACATCACAATAGAAAGCATCATAAACCGGAGAGAATAATCAGAATTAGTAGTGGGACTGCCACTACTCCTCTCTACAATATTAAAGGCCAAATGTTTTTCATATTCAGTAAAAGAATCATCATTTCTAGCAAAACAAAACTCGATCTCATCAATTCGCCTCCATGGGTTGAAACACTTATCATCATTAAGCACGAAGAGAGGATAGAGAAAGTCACGAAATTATTACAAAAAGGCAAATCACATTCTTTGTCACAGTCGACGTATCCTCATACTCACTTGGGATTGGGACAAGGTCCTCAACACTAGACTTTATGAATCGTTCTGGCCCCTTTTCAGGAATTAGTGCAAAGATTCTCATCCCCAATATAGAGAGTCCTCGTGCTCGCAAAGTCGGTAAGACGGTGTGATTGCAATAGTACTAGAATTTAAGAAATAATTTCATTTAAAGGAATAAAACTCTCCTCGTCAGTCATCTAAATAAAAAATTGAAAACGTCGTGAAGCTCTGTAGTATGAGAACAAACATAGCTGGCCCGAACTAGATGATTACTTAACACAAACTGCTAGTACAGCTATAAAGAAGTTTCTCTAAAGTCGCAATTCTCCGGACACTCATTTTCTTTAGGATGTTGATGATCACTGGATGGTCTGAGGTGGGTTGGTCAAAATCGTAGAATTATGATTATAGCAAAGGTCAGACTCAAAATAATTTTGATTCCTCGGTTGACACTGAAAATTCGCATGAGGACCCCTACAGTTTACACAACAAAGATATTGTTGTGGAAAACTCGGTAAAATTGTGATAAAAATTATGCCCCAAAGTTTTAATGAAGCACTTTTCGGCTCAGAAGACAAGCGGTTCCCGTGGTTGACAATCATAACCTAGTGAGAATCGTTCCCACATAACTCACACGAGTATGACTTGGGCTGTGGAGGTGGGTAAGAAAAATCGGGTGTTTCATCATAAGAAATGGGATCAGGGTTACGGACAAAAAACTCACATTGGTACAACGCCGGCAATTTCCACAGTTAAACGGACATCCATACCACGAGCATCTCATAAACCAAGACATGATGATAAAGAATTAAACAGTGAAGAGGGAAAAGAAGATAAGAATTAAATAAAATAAGAGGATAAAAGAGAATATTTTTAGATTTTTATAAAGATAATAAAAATAAAAATATTTTTGGTATATTTTTTAATATTTATAAAAGAAAAGGAAAAATAAAATAAGAAGAAAAACTATTTTTGGATTTTTATATTTTTAATAAGTACGAAAATAAACTTTTCAAAGAAAGGATCTTCAAGGCACTAACTTCAAACACCACGTGAAAATCGTACACCTCTCCCCGGCAGCGGCGCCATTTTTGATAAACGTCAAACGCGTGTCGTAATAATATAAAAGTATTTCCCGTTAGATATGAAAATTACTTTAGGAAAAGTAATAGTTTATCCTCCGAGTGTCGTATCCACGGCGAGAGATGAATTTGAAATCCACGAAAGTATTTTGTTTGATGCTCGAATATCAAATATTTTTGTCTTTGTTTTAAAACTAATTATATTGAAAAACTAGATTAAACTAATTAACAAGCAAGCTAATAAGATGAAAGATATATAAAGAAAAATATGCTTGTCAAGTAAAAGTGATTAGATTCTTAAGTGTGAAATTTTAGATCTTAATGATGAACATTATTTCGACTAAATAAATCGATTCCTCAAAACGTTGGCTTAATATTGAAAATGACTTTTTATCGAGAAATTAATTACTAATTTAATGCCTACTTAATCTTACGGCTTTTCCCTGTTCGACTAAATAAAAAACTAAACTAAATAATTTTTGCAAATTATTAATCACTAATCACTTATTAAATTCCACACTTAATTCACTAAACACCAATTACTTAACAAGCATAAAAATAAGCTACTCACTAAGCATAATGAGCAAATAAGCAAAGCAAAACATTTTATACTAAAACTACACTAATGTATTGAAAAAGAAATAGAAAAAAGAACCGAATTGAAGACCGCAAATAAAAGAATACCACCCGATTTATTTAGCTAGAGCAAATAATAAAATTCGGTCTAGCTAAATAAACCCTTAAGTTCCCCGCCTCATGAGTAGACCGGTACAAAAAT
This sequence comes from Tanacetum coccineum, assembly GCA_026074375.1. Taxonomy (NCBI): domain Eukaryota; kingdom Viridiplantae; phylum Streptophyta; class Magnoliopsida; order Asterales; family Asteraceae; genus Tanacetum; species Tanacetum coccineum. The sequence continues at coordinate 105,197 of BQNB010000897.1, read as the reverse complement.
CACAAACAAACATAAAACAAATTCTGTTAACAGCTTAAATCAATTTCACAATTGAAATCCAACTAGTAAAACCACACGGCCCAATTGTTTATTACGCAGGCCCAAGTTAAATCTCTACAAACCTAAGAGGAAACATATCATATTTTTATTCCACATGGCATCCCATGTCATTATGCAAGCCATGTCATCACTTTTTTTGGCATATTAATTTTTGTTTTAAAAATCTTGATGTTTATTAAAAATTTGCCAATAGTTAGATTCGAACCTAGGTCATTTGTGTCATTATCAAATAACCTAACCACTAGAGCTAGCTATTTTTTTTAAATATATGTTACAAATTAACATATATAAGGTCATGGCAATACCTATATCCCGATTTTTGGTTTTAAAAATATTGTTTTTAGATCATTTTTTATATTTATGTCGATAGATATCTTTTCCAAAAATTTGTTTTGTAAATATCAATTTTTTATAAATGTTTAATAATTGGTTTCCAAATTCTGTATTTCAAATTCCTTATATAATTTGAATATAGTTTGTAGATTATTTATGAATTTATATTTTTAAGATAACAACTAAAAAATAACAGATACATACTTCCTACTAAGATAATTATACCTTATCATCTACTTTTGTGTTCTTGACGGTGCAAGTTTATTGGGCTTGATCTTAGTACTGAGTTCGTATTGAATTATCTGTTTGTTTAGGATGTTGATGAAGAAGAGTTTGATGGCGAAGAAGATGACGAAGAGGTAACATTTTCTTTGTTTCTTCTTACCCTTATGATGAAAGCTTTAACTAATGTGAATTGAATAAATGATCCACCACAAAGTAGAGTGAATTGAATAATTGATCACAGAAACGTGGGTCTGAAAAGTGATAACATAACTAAAGTAAAGTGAATTGTCCTAATGTATAAATCTTTATGATAAATTAGCCTAAAATCACTACTTGGGAGAACCTACAAAAAGCAAAAACAGAAGCTTTTATTTGGAAATATGAGGTTTGTTTTCACTTTTCTCGACAGGTGATGGCTGAAGAAGTGAAATGAGTACAGAAGCATGCTTAACTTCTTAATGGCTCTTAATTTATATCATGTGCTTAAGAGCTGCTATTCAAAGAGCATCAGAGGGTGTGAGTCTTATATTATTCAAGCCCGATAAGCATGTACTATTAGCTTAAGTGACAAGAACGTTTAGGAAAAACGCGATGAATGTAACAGAAGCTAAGATATCTACGGGAACGGGTATGGCTCCGAACGTTTTTATGTAACAAACGCAATTGCAAACCCCGTTGATTCAAACGTTATAGATTCAATTATGCAAAGAATCGGGTCAGGGCATTTAAGAGTCAAAGAACTACCGCTTATGTATCATCAAAAGGCAGAGAATTATGATCAAAACACGAGTAGTCTTGGTGGAGAGGTTTTGGTTTAACGTTATGACAACATCCGCTGATGAAGGACAATTTTTAAACCTTATTTTGAAACTCATTAATGCTAGGAACGCCATAGAAATCGGTGTTTACACATGTTATTCCCTTTTGTCGATTGCTTTGGCTCTCCATGATGATGGAAAGGTAAGAAAAATTGCTTTTTGTGAAATTTTTACCTCATATATTACATTTTCAAATCAAGTCATGTTAACTACTATCGGTACAATAATTCTAAGATACATTTGCTTTTAAAAACATATGTTTTCTGATATTGGCTTTGGATATCAATTATGAAAACTACGAAATTGGTCTTCCTGTTATCGAGAAGGCTGGTGTTGCTCACAAGATCCACTTCAGAGAGTGTCATGCTCTTCCTTTGCTTGACCAATTTATCGCCAATGTAAGTAGTGGGATCACTTTAGTATTCTCAAATGTCATTTTATGGGCTTTGGTCACCTATATTTTTTTGTCTGCTTATATTGCCTTTTTCATTTACATTTGACTTTCATAACCAAGCCAGCCTTCGGAAGTGTCAATTTATATTGCAGGTTCTTCATCAGCTTGGTCATTCAAGTGAGAGCCGGATTGGTCATCATCGGGTCTTTGTTCTATTAAGTCGTCAACAAAAAGTAAGATTGTATTTCATCTGTGTGTCTCACTTAAGTTAAATGTCTGATATACTAACTTTTTTGTTAGGAAAAAGCTTATATTGTTGACACTTTGGACTTCGTTTGACGAAGATGAACGGAATACAGTTGAAAGTATCATCGAGACAGACCCTATGAGACTTGGCGTGAGGTTGAAAGTGAAAACGTTTAAGTGCACATTAAACGCTTTCATATTGTAGTTCATTTTACGGCTTCAAATTACAGGTAAAAATGCTCTTTTATGTTGTGCAGATGCAGGAAAACCAAACATAAAACTGAAAAGGCTGGTAAGAGCTATTCTTAATCCCTAAAGTCGGTTTGGTTCTACTTTTATGTTTCATGGATTGTTTCTTGCTGCTTTTAATAATTTTTTGGTGGCAAGAATCCTTTATGAACAACAAGAGACTTTTCATCGGCAACAAAAGATTATCATCTACATCCAAGATTAAAGGTATGAGTTGTTCTAAATTAGTTTGCAATCGTTATTTTTCAAGTGATGGGTTATGGTATGGTTGAGATTTTATCTTGTAACTTCTTATTTGTCAGCTCATCCTGATTAGAAGTGAAGCTATAATTTCGGGGAAACCAAAGGTATCTAACTGCGGCTTCCCAATGGGTTATACAAATGTTTGTTTTCTTAATGAAGGCGCTGATGGTGATTTTCTGCATTTATATTCTTTATTAGCATAGTTTACTGACGTACGCATCTTGGCGGGGCAACCAAACCCATGTTGTGATTGCAGCCATGGCGTGTGTTTGGTGTCACTCCTATATATGTAGATACGTTTACAATTCTGTGTGATTTGTGTTGGGCAATGACACGAGAGGCAGAATGCGGTAGGTTTTCTATTAAAAAACATTGTGTTCTGTCAAGGTGAAAATCTATGTTAAACTTGATTTATAGTTTTCTTTGTTTAGAAGTGAAGCTTTAATTGGTTATGTCAACCACTGAAGAGTGTCACGATGGTGAGTTTAGATTTTGTTCACTGGAATATAATAGTAGTTTCTTAATTTATATATTTTATGAGCATATGTACATATTTTGGTGGCAGAATATATGCTCACAAAGCTGCGACAAACTACTAAATGTTGTTTTTGTAGTTTCAGTATGTGATAATCTTTCTGATGGATGTTGTACGTGGGAAGAAGGTTGAAGTTGATTTTAGTTTTCATTGCATTCAAATGTACATAACCATTAATAGTAATTTGATATCTGCTTCATTTATGATATTCTGAAAAAATTAATGCCTGGTGAAAATGAGTTTGTAAAACTAGCACGTACCCGCGCAAAGCAGCGGAAAACCAAATATGCAATTTTTATCGTATTTTGATCTTTTAGCGGTATACAATTATAGTCGGTATTTGACGGTTTACCGTTTTGATAGTTTTAAAAAACAAATGTGTGTTTAAATTTCCGTAAATTATATTAATACAAATATAGACGATCCATCCTGACACGTACTCTCAAAAAAAATCAAGGGGTCTCCAACTGTAACATAAATAAAAATAATTTTCAAAAAATGTAAATAATTATCAGGGTCTCCAACTATCCACGCCCAAACATTTGGTTAGTTGACATCATCTACGGAGTATTAAGTAACAAACAATCCCATTATTGCATCAAAAAATCAGTTTCATACATATGTAAGTATGAAATGATCGTATCTGCATCATATCATCAACACCTTCGTAGCATCGCCATCATCGTCATCTCTCCTCTCTCCTCTCTCTCCCCTACTCACTCGACTGTACTTCCCCAAAACTAACAATACCTTCCATTAAAACTCCTATACTAAATTAAGCCTGCTCTACGCCATCCCGGTCAATACCATACAAACTTTACAAACACCGGGAGAATCACCAGTGGCGGATCTAGGATTTTGAAACAGTGTGTGCACTAAAAATATGGCACGGTTAGTGGAAGTAACGGTTCAAATCAAATCGGAACAGGTAGGGTTAAACTTTAGTCGTTTTTACATCTACTTGAAACCTAATTTTCACCGATCAACCTCTTTAAGCCTTATTATCTTTAAAACGTAGCTCCACATAAAACATTCATAAAATATGAACCCGCTTGACTTGCATACAATATGTAAATCCTTTAACCTTATAGCGATGCTTAATTTTAAATATCTAAATGGCAAGTTGAAATAAGATACTCCGTAATATTACTCCATATAAAAAAGTTAGATTATTAATAATAAAATAACATAGGTACTTGTCTATAGTTGAATTAGTGGCTGGGAAAGTGAGATGGACACAGTAATCTAAGAGTCTTTTTTTGGAAACAAAAGTTATATTAAAATAAAGAGTTATGAGTCACCTTCTTCCTCAAATATTCTGAAAAAGAAAACAAAGTACCATATATTCCGGCGACTTCATGGCGGATCGGAACATCACCGCCGGCGAGTAGGGTATCCCCTCCCTTTACGACCCTGATCTAGATAGTCTCGTGGCTAGAGCCACCGCCAGACGTCGGTCAACTCTAGCGCCGTCGATAACCACCTCTGGTGGATGCATGGGTGCCGTTTTTTAGAATGAAAAGGGTGTTGTCTGAATCTGTATCTAAATTTTTAGTTTGGTAGGTTTGGGTGTCTGAATCTGAATTTTTGGTTCGGAGTGAGGTATGGAGTTAGGATGTGTTTATTCCTCCTTTATAATGTAGTATGGATGAAAAGGTTTTTGAGTTGGTAATATGGTATTATATTGTACATTGGCTTAAAAAGTTGTCATGTTATGTCATGTTGCCAAATCGTAAACCTTTTTTTCTTACGTCCCATTTTTACTAAGCATAGACTTTTGAAGGTTTTTAAAAATAATTGAATATGAAATTAGTATTAATGGGTTGCATTATTTGATTGTAGTGGAAAGGTTTATAAACCTGAACCTTATCATGCCATGTCATCAGAGCCCTCACACATATCTCAATGGGTTTTATATCGTAAATGACTTAGGTTCCATGGTCATTAAAATTATAACACTTATCCAAAGATAAGTTATTACATATCTCATATATATGATTTAGTTAGGATATGTGTTGAATCTTTGTTTTGAAGTCCGATTCATTATGTATTTGGTCTTTTGCTAAGTTATGTGTCATTAGTGATCTACACGTGGACTATTTGGCCATACCCGCATAAATACCAGTTAACCCACTCGAAACCCACAGACCAACCTTGAATCCAGAGCCACTGATCATACGAATCATTGTATTGTTTACGTACTTAAACAACAAAAGACAAGTTACTCAGACATGTTAGCAATCCTAAACAAAACTACATTTCTTCACGAGCACACTTTTCACTCTTGATCGATCATGATACAATGAAGCATATATTCTCTATGGTGTTATATGGATGCCACCAAAGGAATTTAAAAAATAATAATAAATAAACCATTATTATAATTTGTGTGCTTTCTTTCAAACAATAATTATAAGTCATGCCTGTCCATCGGGCGGGCTTAGCCACTAGTATATATACATATATATATATATATAAGAGATCCAGTGAGAAGTAAATTAAAATAAGAAGTGGTGAGAAGTGACTAAAACCACACATTTGAGATGCAATAACTTTCATTAGATGCATTTCTATTCATCTAGATGCACCATATAGAGTTTCGAAAGTTAATTTGATGTGTAGATGGTGCAAATTGATTTTCATGATTTTGGCACATGTAGATGACCAAAAAATAAGAGAAATCATGAAATGCATCTAAAATACATATATGCATCTAATTAAAAGCTAGAAAACACATTATAATGCATCTAAGATTATAGAGATGCATCTAATTTAAGTCGATGCATCTCGAATATGCGGTTATAGTTACTTCTTATTCTTCTTATGTTAAGAAAACTTCTCATTTGATCATAACTCTATATATATATATATATATATATATATAGGGTATGGTTATTGTAGAATGAAGGTTAGTGTAGAAAGGATAAGAAAGACT
>BQNB010000897.1:0-96676 GCA_026074375.1 Tanacetum coccineum | reverse complement strand
CCCTCAGACCCATATTCCATTGCGATCCATTTTGGGGGTGTTACAGATTGGTATCAAGAGCCAAGGTTATAGAGAACCAGGTCAAATGATTTTGCTGGACTATAACCGTTTTTAAATATTGCATTCATACAAAGGGATTTTCACAGGACATACATACACTAGTTGTTGCATTAGTTGGTTAGACTAGATGCATTCATGATTGATATACATGTTATAAAATACTATGTATATTACTATAAGAGTCTTATATTAATACTTATATAAGCTACTTTTGATTTTCAGATTTGGTCATGTCAAATTCAGAGGATTCCACAGTCACCTACACGGCGGTATCCAGTCCATTTGAGAGTTTGTCAGACATAGGATCTCCGGGAGTCGATGGACCATCCGTGATGCCAAAAGATCCGTATGCATATGTGGTAGCCGCTTTTCAAGCCCCACCATCTCCTGATTATGTACCTGGCCACGAGGAGCCAGAGCAGGCACCACTTTTACCAGAGTTTGTTCCTGAGCCTGAATATCTGGAGTTTATGCCACTGGATGATGAGGTATTTCCCGCTGAGGAGCAACCACTGCCTGTTGCTATCTCACCTACTGCCGACTCACCAGGATACATTGCAGGCTCCTATCCAAAGGAGGATAAGGAAGATCATGAGGAGGATCCTAAGGAGGACCCCACTGATTATCCTACCGACGGAGGAGACGATGACAATGATGATGATGAGTCATCCGATGATGACGAGGATGATGATGATGATGTTGAGGAGGACAAGGATGAGGAGGAGGAGGAGGAGCACCCAGCTCTGGCCGACTCTGTCCCACCACTTGTACACCGTGTTACTACTAGGATGTCTATCCGAGAGCAGCCACCTACACCATTTTGGTCTGAGGCAGAGATTGCCAGACTTCTTGCCATACCATCACCTCCACCATCACCACTTTATCCATTGTCATCACCACTACCTCAGATTCCCTCACCACCACTACCAGTATCATCACCAGTACCTGTATCACCTCCACCACTACCTGTCAGTCCTACTTATCCTTAGGATATTGAGCGCTATGTATCTAGTGAGGCTTGAGACACCCATCTACTTCCTATTCCACCTACCATTGAGTACAACCACCCATCAAGGACACACCATCCTACCTATACCTTTACCTACTCCACAACCCCTTTCTTTTACCCTCTAAAACTGTGGAGCAGGTGTTTTAAGGTTACATCACCACTCGCAAAGGTTGTGTATTGCTCTAGGTCTAAGATATGAGGTTGGTGAGAGTTCATCTGCACCCACTACTAGACCTACTAGAGATTTTAGGGTGGATTATGGTTTTGTTGACACTTTGGATGATGAGATCAGACTTGACCTTGAGAGAGATGGTTGTTATGTGATTACAGACACTTGGGATGAGATGCTTGTAGGCATGCCAGGGGCACCAGCGACTGATGAGACAGAGTTGGGTCGAAGGTTGACATACTTTGTCACTACGGTTAGACAGGATACTAACGAGATTTATGGGAGACTAGATGATGCACAGGATGATAGGTCATTGATGAGCGATCGGCTCAACATGTTGATTAGAGATAGACGTGCTCATGCTCACACTGCTTTACTCATGGAGAGAGAGGCTAAACTTTCCCGTGAGGCTTGGGGACGATCGATGGATGCTAGTGACACCGTCCGTTCTAAGGTGAGAGCACTGAGGACTACTTTATTGGCACAGCAGACAGAGATTGCAGCCTTGCGAGCAGCAGACCGCGATCGACAGGTACATCTTATGGAGACACTAAGATTGATGAGTACACTACAGACAAAGGTGACAGAACTGCAGGGACAATAGGGAACAACTAAAGGTCTAGCACAGCCAGAGATACCGGAGGAGGCCGGTAGCAGTTCGTAGATTTGGTTATGTTGTAGCTTATTGTTATTAGCTTACTAAGAATTTGGGTAACTTTCGGCTTGTAAGGCTTTTAGGTTGTTATATTGTCATTTGTAACCTAAGGGTATGTCATTTTGTATCTGAATAAGGTCAAGTATGTTTCCAGGTAAATATGGAAAATGGTGTATGTATTATGTCTTGTATGTAATTTGTATGTATTATGAATGAATGTCAATTTAGTTACACATTGTTAATTTCATTCAGTGTGCAGTCTGATCGAGTGTCAATAGTATGGTCTATATATATAGATTATTATATATATTATATATTTATATATATATATATATATATATATATATATATATATATATATATAAAATATAGGTGCATCGGCAAATCAATTTTAGGACAAAGCGATAAACCAACTTTACAAATAAAATATAATTCTGGAACGGCTCGACCTCAAAAGTAACCCCTTTAGTCGTTTCTCGGGTCGTTTTTTTATTCCGACGAGGCATGAATTGAACTTTTTGTTAACGCTTGAGATCAGGATTTTGAATAGTTCAAGATTTTTGATTTGTTTTCTATTTCTACATATTAATGCAAAAAACAATGCAAATGCAAGCAACAATAAACATTTTAAACTAAAAAAATCTAAACTACTAGAATTAAAAAGAGAAAGAAGATAAAACCTGAATGCCAAAACCAAAACAATTATAACCACCCGATCCAATAATCTATCAAAATACTTAATTTTAGGAGCTTAGAGCTTTAAACTTAAAATATTAAGCTATCTTATTAGACCATTAAGCTCCATGCCTCATGAGTCGAACCGAAATCGCCATTACAAATAAAACAAACACTCTTTTAACCAAATATAACAATTTAAACTAATGATTTTAAAAAGTGCTCTTATAATTCGAATGGGTCCAAATCAAATTCTCATATTTGTTGACACGAAACATTTGTAAACAAAGGAATAATTATGCAATCTTTCAAATCATTTTTAGATCCAACTTTGAATGAATTAATAAACTGAGCTATTAAATAAATCTACTATTCAACAATAATCAAACAGGAGATTAAATCTATATTCTACTAAAATCCATACCAATTATACCCAACAAATCTTCAACCCAATCGAAACATCAACAACATCAAATCTGGTAAAACTCTTTGGCAAATCAAACGAAACATTAAAACATTTAGTTCAATACGTTACATATAATCGAAAAAAATACATAGGAGAAGTTATTTTAATCTCCTCCTCATCTTATTAAAAAATAAACGATACCGATACCTAAAAAATGATATGTAAGGTCCCTTTTTATAGTTATGAACTAATTAATTTGGAACTCAAATATGTTCTAATAGAATAGCATTTGGAAGCAAAATTACGGATCTAACGAGAATTGTAAGTCGAAAAGATTGGTTTAAACTCAAAAGGAAACTAACAAGAACTCAAATCTATATAAATTATAAAGCTATGTTTTAATAACGATATACAGTGTCCTAGATAAATTTCTATTAAGAAGAAAACTAGCAAGTACAAGCAAATCAATTATCTAAACCCATCATCTCCATTCCGTACACTTTAAGCAAACTGAGTCAAATTACAATATTAAAATGATTAGCTTACAATTAAGTAATGAATGGAAGGAGTAATATGAGATTGCTTGGTTTAAATGTTGTGTGATTGGAAGATATATTAAAATGACGGTAGCTGTGTGTGCAGACACACACATCGATCTATGGCCTGCGGCTCCTTTTTATCTGCTGCTTCGGACATCAATTGAACCAATCTTTGATATAAATCAAAGGGAATCCAAATGTTGAGAAGAGTAATTTCTTACATAAAAGTAAATTACAAGAAAATAAGAATAAGAAAAAGCTTTAAAAGGTGTAAATAATTTAAAACAAAGCTACACTACTCCTAGATGATTTTCAATGTGTGATTTTCATCCCTATTTATAAGGAAATGTTGTGCATCTTGTGAGGAAAAACTGCCAATCATCTTCAAAACCTTCTAAAATTGATTATGGAAAGCAATAATCACAGCCAATCAACTTAAAACCGTTCATTTATTGCTTTGACATTTCCCATTTAATTTGATTCTACACATTAATTGCTTTGACCTTGACCATTCAATGCGCCATTTTTTTGCTCATATTTTATTATACTTTCAAATAAAGATGAAGCGGGTAACGGGCGTTAGTGTAGGGACTAACGATGTCATGGCTTGAGGACTAACGATGTGATATGTTTCTGGTGTGGAGACTAACAGTCGTTAAGTCCTTTATTTGGGCTTCTTTCTTGGGCAGATTCTTTTTATTATTATTCGGGCCGGTTTGCAAAATGTCCTCGGCTCTGGCTTTTCTTTTCAATCTCACACTCGGTTTTATTTGATTTTTGCCTTGTTTTTGTCTTTTTGTTGATATCCGATACCTACACAGTACACAACACAAAACAAGCATATATTTGGCATTTTATGTCCGTTTTTGACCATTTAAGCTCGTTTTATTGAGATAAAGGTATGTGTATCTAAGCACATACCAAAACCCCTCATACTAAACTATTGATGTGTCCTCATGCAATGAAATAAATCCATGTTTAGAAAACCAAAAATTTCAACCCCCTTAAATTAAATACCTTAAAAAGTAGCAACGTGTAAAATTAAAAGGGATTAAGAAATTACTAATTTTTTAAACACTCCCCATTTACCATTTTCTTTCTTGCACACATATTTTTCTTATTTTCCATTATGTACAACATGCTTGACTTTCATTATTGATCATAACTTTTAGGATCACTGAATAAGAAACACCTCAATCCTAAGGTGCCATAGAAAGATAAATTCATTGTTTCCCCCCCCCCCCACCCCCCCCCCCCCCCCCCCCCCCCCCCCCCCCCCCCCCCCCCCCCCCCATCCCCCCCCCCCCCCCCCCCCTTCCACCCCCCTTCCCCCCCCCCCCCCCCCAGATTTTTATTATTCCCAAACTAAGATTAAAAACAAAATCATTGTTAATTACAAGTTAGGATGCTAACGCTACTCATATTTGTAATTTGGGTAAAACGTTTCCTCTTGACGGTTATTATATATTAAGGTATGTGTGCTCAGTTTGAACTTTGACCATCCAACCCACTTTTTAGATAGTTATAACCTTTCTTAGTTTCACGTTCCACTTTTAGTTATTATGAATTCGAAGGTGAGATTGTCTCATGTAGCAACATTTCTTCTCGGCGTATCCCAACCTCGTCGGTTAAGTGACCGGGCTTTTGACACCTCTCAGAGAATAATTTGTCGAGACTTTCCGACTTTTGAACCCTTTATTAAAAAATTTCCGTTAAACTTAGTAAGTTTATAACTCAAAGCATGCTAATTCCTCCAAAATTAAGACATTGTAGGCAAGTTAATTCCTTTAGAGTGACTTTCTTCTGAGAACCTCCCGACCTCATCGGTCAAGTGCCCATGCTTTTAACACCTCACAGAGAATACTGATCAGAATTAACAAACGTCCGGTTTCAAAATTTTGTAAGGATTAACAAATTTAAGTTCAAAAGAATGTTTAAATTTTAGACAAAGACATTTTCCCTTTATTTATTAAGACACATATATAGCCAACATTATTATATTTTTCATATCATTCATTTTTATTTCTTTATTTTTCATCCATTTTTTTTGCCACCTATATATTTACACCGTGTACAGGGAAAATTTATTTTTAGAAAATTATAACAGATTTTTGATCAAAAAACTCTCTAATTTTATCAATCTCGTAAAGCTTGTTTTTTTCTTTTTTTTTTTTTACTTTAAAAATGTGATCTTAATGGATTTTTAAGAGTGATAAAACTCTAACTTATCTTTCAAAAAGAGCACGTATTATTAGACATTTTAGAAGCTACTGGGAGAAAAAGCCACAAATTATAGTTATGAGCTTTTAAGATTTCCAACTAATCCTTGCTTAGCATTCCAACTTATTTTTAACTCTATCATTTCTTGTTCTTCGCAAATTTATAATCTTTAATAAAATATCCGCGAATGCCTTAGCCAAATAAACTAAGCTGCATTATTTAAAGTCATTTATGGAAACTTGCAAAATCTTGGCCTTTTGAGCTAGAATTCGCATTTTAAAGCTTCTTGTTTAAAAGACTTATTTTAAAGACTTACATTTATAAAGGTTAAGGGAGTAAGCTAGAGCTCAACATGCTCGGTCAAGTCAAAACTTTTTTCTTGATTCTCACAGCGCGAAAGTCAACATTGTGATAAGACCCTTATTTTATTTTTGCAATTTTTTAAAATTTTGACATAAATCACATTTTTTTTGTATTTCTTGGTGTAAAAGAGGGTTCGTGAAGACATAGAAAAATACAGTGAGATCAATCGATATATTCCCCTCATACTAGAACGATACATATCCTTAATGTTGGGGGTTGCCACCCATCCTTATACTAATTACATGTATATTACTAATTTATAAATGGAATCTCAGTAAATCTAAAGGTTTATTAATTATGCAAATATTAAAGTTAGTCATTAAGATCAAGGATATAGGATTCCAAAAAAAGCTGTAAACGAATGAGATCGATAGTGATCGATTGCGGAAAAAACAACAGAGCTGAGAGTCTTTCATTAATCTGGGGAATCCTGCCAATCATCAAGACAACAAAACACAAGATTGGAAGAGGGCGAGCCCTCCTCACGTTACACTTATTAGAAAATAGAAAGAAGATAGAAGCACGGGTTGCCTCCCGAGAAGCGCTTTGTTTTTGTTAACCGAGTCACGAGCTTGACTCGATCCCCTTATACTTGAGCTGGTCAAGGAGGGTAGAAATGGAGATACGGGACATCCCAAATAGGAATGTCCCCTTCATAAATCATCATTGGGCTTTCATTAAGGAAATTATGAATGATCTTGTAGTTTAAAGCCTCCGAGAGATAAGGATGAGGAGGAATTTTCCTCTTGTTGGAAAAGAATTCCAGGCTTGAAAACTTTGTCCGCAAAGTTTGGATGAAAATGAAAGCAAAAGTTATCAAGCACTGAGAAAGAGGTTCACTGATGAATGAGTATAGAAAATTATAAGTGATAGAATCTTTGGATTGGTCTTCAATCGAATTCCCGGATGCGAAAAGTATTGTTTCCATTTCTTAGAGGAAAGAAACTACTCAGATCGGTTCTGCTGAAATCAGTAGAAAGAGTTGAAGTCTAGACAGAGAACCCTGACAAGGGTGGGATGGAGTGGGTAAAAATTAGGCATATGGAACTCTATGTTCTCCAAAAGTATCTTCCACAACACACTCTAGTCAAACTTCGCCAGATGGGTCATACTCAAGAAAAAGATTATTCCTCTTCAAGAGTCATAGCCGTCATATCAATTACCGGTTGTACCGAGTCATCTCGGCAGCATAGAAAATCATATATTAATCTCCTCCATAAACGAGTCACTATCCTTCACGGGATAGGATGTTGTGGAGAAGATTCGATCATGATTCGAAATTTCAGAATTAGAATTCTTCTGGAGGTCGAGGGAGATGAATTATCATCATTAAATAAACTTCTTAATATGACGAATATCTTCCTTTGATCAAAGTTGGTTTTCGCAATTTCTGGTGGAATGGGAATTGATATAGAGCGAGACTCACCGAGCGAAACTCCTCGAGAAGGAAATCAATCTTAGGGAAAGTTATCACGGTATCTTTATTGAGTAATGATTCTATTAAATCAGATTCAGCATTAAAGTAATCATTTTCATTTCCTGATGGAATTGAATCGAGATCTTCTAACACCTTATTATAAAGCGGATTAATCTCAGTAGAAAAGATTTCTTTATCAAATTCGAGAAGAGGGTTCGAGTAAATTTAAAATTTTCTACCGGAACATTTCTCCGCAGATGACTCATCATCACTAAAAGGTATAATCATTATAGAATCGAAGCGAGAAGAATAGAATCGAATGAAAGAGAAGATTAGAAATCGAAGAGAGGAACGGATTAGAGAAAATCTAAGAATCATTGTTAAACTCGGGTGGAATTCTCACAAAATGGCAAATTCACATTCGCTTACGTTAATACAGATAAATCCTCGGATTCACTTTGGGGTTAAGGTTAAGGATCTTAACACTAGACTCCAATTTCTTCGTCAAGGAATTCGTTTCCGGACATAGTGTCCAAGATGCTCTCCTCCATTACGAGAGGCCGTAATTGGTAATTCGTTGTTCTATTGTGTGATTTACATCTGATGGAGGAGTTTCATCAATACTCTTAGTTGTTTAGAATCGTTCATTCATTGTCAGAATAGTAAACGGGAGGCTTCCAGTATTGATAAATATCCTGCTCTTCCTGCTTTAGTTGATTCGAAGTATTATCAAGAGTTGGTAAATCTTTAGAAAATTGAAGCAGCAATTCTTGCTTACTTTCTGTATCAATCTACTTTTCTTCCAAAGTTTGCATAACTGTAAGAATACTCTCCTCAGCTAGCAATACTGCAATACTCTTTTCTTTAGGAGGTTGATTATTATTTTTCAAACAGGTTCGTATAGCTTTTATTAGTTTCTCTTTAGCAAGCAACATTTCCGTACTCATTTCCTGGCGAGGTTGATGAATGGGGGGATACTGCGGGGGTCGGAATTGGTCAAAACCGGAAGAATTAGAATTATAGCAAAAATTGGGCGCATAGAAATTTTGATTCATCGATTGACACTCAAAAGTCGCATGAGGACCCCTACAGTCTTCACAACAAAGATATTGCTGTGGAAAACTTGGTGAAGTTTGTGGAAAATTATCAAGGTTTTGATTGAAACACGGGTCTTGATTGTAAACAAATGGAACTTGCGATGGACAATCGTAACCATAATGAGCGTCGTTCCCACATAACTCACAAGTAGAACATGAACATCCATATTAATCACTCAGACTTCCACAGAAGAAACAGATGAATTGGTCGGATGATTCCATGAGAATTAAACAAGTGGGAGATAAAGAAGAATATTTTTAAGAAATATTTATATTTTATTTTTTTATTTTTTGTTTTTTTATTAAAAACAAACACAATATTTTTGGTAACCGGAAGTCAAATTGCACATGGTAGCTCTCTAGAAAAACGCACAAAGAAGCGGAGGAGCGGGTAAGCGCGAAGCGTTTTAAAAACCTTCTCCTTTCGAGTCGAAGTTCGTAGGATCAACCCTCCTTATACCTCTCTTATAGTTTGTAATCCTAAAGGTGAGCCGATTTAACAATTGAAAACTTGATTTCTTTTGTTGTTTTTTAATTTTTTTGGATTTTTTGATTACTTTATAATATTTTTGTATCTTTTTATATGAAAATATTCACGAAAACAAGAATAACTATTCAAGGAAAAGGATCTCAAAAAAACATCCTTCAAGCGATAAACTTGACATTCGTTTAAAACAGGCCTCCCCCCGGCAGCTGGGCGCCTAAAAATGATCGATTGTCAATTGAATATTGTATATATATATAATATTCTATATATATTATTATATATATACATATAATTTATAGTGATAGTATAGGTGTATCGGCAAATCACTTTTAATCCAAAGCGATAAAACCAACTCCAAAATATAAATAAATTCAGGAATGATCGACTATCGAATGTAACCCCTTCTAGTCGTTCTCGGGTCGTTTTTTTGTTCCGACCGAGGCGTGAATTAACTTTTTTGTTGGACGCTTGAGACGGGATTTGAATAGTTCAAGATTTTTGATTTGGTTTCTATTTCTACAATTATATATGACAAAAAAACATGCAAATTGACAGAAGCACACAACTAAAAACATTTTAAAACTAAATAATTCTAAACTTGTAGAATTGAAAAGAGGAAGAAGATAAAACTCCGGATGCGAAACCGAAACAATTATAAACCACCCGATCCTAATAAGCTATCAAAATACTTAAGTTCTAGGAGCTTAGATCTTAAACTTAAAAATATTAAGCTATACTTATTAGACCTTTAAGATCCCCACCTCTATGGTTCGAACAGTAGAATCGCCATTACAAATAACCTAACACTCTTTTAACCAAATATAACAATTTATACTAATGATTTTTAAAAGTGCTCTTATAATTCGAATGGGTCCAAATCAAATTCTCATATCTGTTGACACGAAACATTTGTAAACAAAGGAATAATTATGCAATCTCTCAAATCGTTTTTAGATCCAACTTTGGATGAAATAATAAAGTGAGCTATTAAACAAATCTACTATTAAACAATAATCAAAGAGGAGATTAAATCTATATTCTACCAAAATCGATACCAATTATACCCAACAAATCTTTAACCTAATCGAAACATCAACAACATCAAATCTGGTAAAACTCTTCGGGAAATCAAATGAAACATTAAAACATTTAATTCAATACGTTACATATAATCAAAAAAAATACATAGGATAAGTTATTTATCTCCTCTAATTGATTAAAAGAAAAGATAAGATAATAAAAAATGATATGAAAGATCCCATTTACTAGTTATGAACTAATTAATTTCGAAATCCAAATGGTATAATAGAGAGATTTTGGAAAGCAAAAATACGGATATATAGACGAATTGTAAAGAATTAAAAGATTGGTTTAAACTCAAACGAACTAGACAAGAACTCAAAATCTATTTAAATTATAAAGCTTGTTTAACAAACCGAAAATACAGTGTCTAGATAAATTTCTATTAAGGAGAAAACAAGCAAGTAAAAGCTAAAACAATTATTAAAACCCATTATCTCCATTCGTACACTTAAAGCAACATGAGACAAAAAATTACAATATTAAAATGATTAGCTTACAATTAAGTAATGAATGGAAGGAGTAATATGATATTGCTTGGTTTAAATGTTGTGTGATTGGAAGATATATTGAAATGACGGTAGCTGTGTATGCAGACACACACATCGATCTATGGCCTGCGGCTCCTCTCTATCTGTTGCTTCGGACATCAATCAAACCAATATTTGATATAAATCAAAGGGAATCCAAATCTTGAGAAGAGTAATTGCTTACATAAAAGTAAATTACAGGAAAATTAGAATAAGAAAAAGCTTTAAAAACTGTAAATAATTTAAAACAGAGCTACACTACTCCTAGATGATTTTTAATGTGTGATTTCCATCCCTATTTATAGGGGAATGTTTGTGCATCTTATGAGGCAAACTGCCATATCATCTTCACGCTTCTGAAAATTCCTTTCTTTCTCGTAAGGCTTGGGTACAGTCGATGGATGCTAGTGACACCGCCAGTTTTGAGGTAAGAGCACTGAGGACTACTGTATTGGCACAGAAGACGGAGATTATAGGGTTGCGGGCAGCAGACCGCACCCGACAGGCACAGCTTGTGGAGATACTAAGACTGATGAGGACACTATAGACACAAGTGACAGCACTCTAGAGTCAGTTGGGACCCGCTAGCGGTCCAGCACAGCCAGAGATACCGGAGGAGGCCGGTAGCAGTTCTTAGATTTGGTTATGTTGTAGCTATATTGTATTAGCCTACTAAGTATTACGGGGTAACTCCTGGCTAGTAAGGCTTTAGGTTGTTTATATTTCATTTTGTAACCTAAGGATAATGATCATTTTGTAACCGAATCAGGTCATGTAAGTTTCCAGATTATATATGGAAATGATGTATTATGTCATGTATGTAATCAAACTTATTATGAATGAATGTCGATTTAGTTACACCATTGTTAATTTCAATTCAGTTTTGCATTTCACTATGTGATGTGATCTCACTTTATTTATTATGTATATGTCATGTCATGGTTATGATTTTATGAAATCTAACGGGTATTATATTTTCTTGTGATTGAAGAAAATGGCACCAAAAAGAACCACCAGAGCCAACCCCATCGCTACCACTACTTCTGTGACTAATGCCCAGCTTAAGGCAATGATCGACCAAGGTGTTAATGATGCTTTGGTAGCATGTGATGCTGATAGAAACACGAATGGCGATGATAGCCATAGTTCGGGAACGGGTGTTAGAAGGACATAACGAGTTGCTAGAGAGTGCACTTACCCAGACTTCATGAAGTGCCAACCTCTAAATTTCAAAGGCACGGAAGGAGTTGTCGAATTGATTCAATGGTTTGAGAAAATGGAAACTGTGTTCAGTATAAGCAACTGCTCTGTGGAAAACCAAATCAAGTTTTCCACTTGTACTCTTCTTGCAGGTGCTCTAACGTGGTGGAACTCCCACGTTAGGACTGTTGGTCATGATGTTGCGTATGCAATGACTTGGACAGACCTGAAAAAGAAGATGACTGACAAGTACTGCCCGAGGGGCGAGATTAAGAAGCTCGAGGCTGAGTTGTGGAATTTAAAGGTAAAAGGTACCGACGTGATAGGTTACAACCAACGTTTTCAGGAACTAGCATTGCTGTGTGTTAGAATGTTTCCTGAAGAATCGGTAACAAGATTGAGTAGATATTCAGATGGTATTTTTCCCCCGAATAGGTGATAAGAGCCAAAGACATGCAAGAGGCGATTGAAATAGCAACTGAACTGCTGGATAAGAAAATCTATACTTTTTTGCTGATGGTTCAGAAGAGAAGAAAAGAAAGCAAGATGATAACCAACAACAACAACAATAACAAAACAAGAGGCAGAACACTGGCCGTGCCTACACTGCAGGATCGGGTAAAAAGAAACATTACGGAGGATCTAAACCTCTGTGCTCAAAATGCGTCTATCACCATTACGGACAATGTGCTCCAAAAGGCCACAAGTGCAACCGAGTTGGCCATCTGGCTCATAATTGTAGAAGTACTACAAATTCCAACACTGCTAACAACCAAAGGGTTAAAGGGGCAGGTCAGAAACCTGCTTGCTATGAATGTAGATCTCAAGGACATTTCAAGAGGGATTGTCCAAAGCAAAAAAATAACAATCGTGGTAACCAAGGTGGAAATGGAAATGCTCCAGTGAAAGTGTATGTGGTAGGCCGTGCAGGGACAAACCCAGACTCAAACGTCGTTACGGGTACGTTCCTTCTAAACAACCGCTATGCTTCTGTCTTATTTGATACTGGTGCCAATAGAAGCTTTGTGTCTACTACATTTAGCTCCCAAATTGATATCACGCCATCTACCTTAGATCATTATTATGATGTTGAACTAGCTGACGGGAGAATAATTAGGTTAAACGCTATCATTCGGGATTGTATATTAAATTTCTTAAATCACCCATTCAACATAGACTTAATGAGCCCAAATAACAATGGGGTAAAAAAAAAAAAAGTCTTGACATCATAATCGATATGGACTGGTTGGCAAAGTACCAAGCTATCATCGTTTGTACCGATAAAATCATTCGTATTCCTTGGGGAAATGAAATGTTGATTATTCGCGGTAACGAAAGCGACTGGGGAAACGAGACTCATTTGAACATCATCTCGTGCACTGAAACGCAAAAGTACATGCTAAAAGGATGTCCTATCTTTTTGGCACATGTTACTACAAAGGAGACTAAAGACAAGTCGGAGAAGAAGCGACTTGAGGACGTACCGATCGTTCGAAATTTTCTAGAAGTATTTTCCTGAAGACTGTCGGGTCTCCTCCGACTCTGAAAAGTGGGAATTCCAAATCGATTTGATACCTAGGTTTCTGCACCTGTAGGCACACGCACCTTAATACGATTAGTTTTCATCTGAAATGAAGGAATTGTTGGAACCACCTCCCACCCCCCCATTGTCCAAGAACTTCTGACAAGGGCTTCATAAGACCCATTCTCACCTGGGGAGCTTCCAGTCTAGTTGTCCAAGAAGAAGGATGATCGTGTTCGAATGTGCATCAACTACCGAAGAAAAAAGAAAAAAAAGAAAGAAAAAAAAAAGGAAAGCTAAGAAGCAAAAAAAGACAAAAAAAGAAGAAGAAAGAATAAGAAAAACGAGACAAAAGAGAACAGGAAAAAAAAAAAAAAAAAAAACTATAAGGAGAGAACAATAAAGGAAAAAGAAGAAATAAGAAAAAAGAAAAAAGAGAAAAAAGAAGCAGCCTCACCCACCTCTCTCCCTCATCCTCCCCCTGCCTCTCCCCCCACCATCCCTCCCCATCCCCCACCTCCTCTGACCGGCTCTACCCCCCCGTCTCTCCATCTCGTTCATACCCCCTTTTTAACCCTCTCCCTCACATGCCCAACCCATCACCCCACTTCCCCCTCCCCTGTTCCACTGCCTCCTCCACCCTCACCCCCCCTCCCCTCGGCCTCCCCTCCCTACTCGCCAGCCCTTCCCCCTCCTCCTACCCCCTCCTCCCTCTACCCTCCCTTCCGACACTTCCCCCCAACGTTTTCTCTCTCCTTGCCGCCGCCGCCCCCCCCCTACACCATCCCCCCAACCCACCTTTCGTACCCCTCCCAACTCCTCCTCCCTCCTCTTTCCCCCCCCCCCCATCCCACTACGCACCTCCTCCTCCCCCCCTCGTCCATCTCATCCACCCCCGCCCTCCTCTTCCCCACCCACCCCCCTATCGTCATCTCTCACGCCCACTCCGGCTCCTCGGTCTCATCAACACAATCCTCTCCTCTCACCCTCCCCCCGTCCCACTTCACCATCTCGTTATGCCCACGCCTCCGCCCCCTCTCCCCCCTCGCCCTTCCCCCCACTCGCGTCTCCACCCTCTCCAGCATTCCCCAACCGCTCCTTTCTCCCCCTCATCCATTTACCCTCCACGAACACCCCACCCCCGGCACATGCCGCAAACAAATCAAAAAGCCACCCAGGCACCCTAGAAACAACACCGCGACTACTAAGCTCACGCTTAACACCCCCCTACAACTCTAACGAGCCTGCCGCAAAACCACATCGACCGCCTACCGAGACACACCACTCTAAGTTACCTACAAGAGTTTCCACTAAAAGCCCCAATAGTCATAGCGACTGAACGCACCATCGGTAATATTATGGATCTCATTGACCCGCATATAGCACGCGTAATATTAGAAAAATATGTGATCGAATTATCGCAATCAATCTAAACAACTCCCGAACAAGAAGTAACACGAAGACCATCTTAAGGCAATTATCTGGAATTTGCATAAGACAATAGTAGTTTTGTACGCTAAAATTCCACAAAATTCGAATTTTGGTGCTTCCCAAGGTAAAATTTACTAGGCCACATGATTGTATAGTCAATGGCATTCCCTGGATCCCAACCAAACGAAATCCATAACATATAGGGCATGCTCCAAAAGACACCAATGGCAGATTCGTCCATTTATAGGTCATGCTAGGTATTACCGAAGATACATTGAAGGATTTTCAAAGATTCCGCTAATAGAGCCAAAGACCAATACTACTCAGAAGAAGTCACCTTGTAGTTTGGGCAACAAACAAGAAGCAGCAATTAAACTGTTAAAGAAGAAGTTGTGTAGTGTCACCAATTCTGGCTTTTACCCTTAAGAAGCAAATATTTTATATCGTATACTTGCGATGTTTTGATCCAAAAGGGGTTGTGGCGTTGTGATGATGCAAAGGAGAGAAGGTGAATGCCTAGCATCACTCCAATTGAAGTTTCATGATAAGAACTATACAACACAATGATTTAGAACTAGGAGCAGTGGAGTTTGCTTTAAAAATAATGGAGACAGATATCTGTAAGGAACGACGTGTAATGTGTTTATGGTATGTGTTTTAATTACACATACCTTTTTACCTTTTAAAAACAAAACAACTACAATAACCAAAAACGACTTAAATGGCCAAATACACCTTGTTTTGCTAATTGTATTGTGCAGGAACGGATAATTAAGAAAAGGACGAAAAAAGAAGATAAGTAGCAATTAAAACAAAATAAAAGGAAAAATAAAAACAAAAAACTAAAAAAAAGGAATAACAGGCCAAATCGACAAAACCGGACACGGAAATTTAAAAGCAAGTGAAAGTCAAAGTACAAAGTCCAAGCCAAAGTCAACAAAAGTCAAAGCGCCCAAGTCAAGACCCCCCGAAGCCAAAAAGTCAAAAGTCCAAAAATATAAGTTTAGGGACTAAAACTGCCAATCCCTAAACTTATATTTATAAGAAGAAAAGAGAAAATGAATGGCAAGGGTGCAAACTGCCATTCTTGCAAAGTTACACCACAGGGACTTAAACTGTCAAGTCTTTGAAGTTTTAACCTCCAAGGACGAATATTGCAAAGTGTAATATAACTCTTGGGGACTTGTTTTGCCAAGTCCCCAAAAGTTATATAACAAAAGGACGATGGATGCAAAGGTGTATAACACCTTGAGGGGTTGATTTTGCCAAACTCCCAAACTTTCACTTATACGTTTAAAACACTGTACATCCCTTCCATGTGTTTCCCGCCATTTCCACCATGCCCCACCCATGTCATTTTCATCCTCGTTTGACCCTCCATAACCAGCCAAATCAATTTTTGGCGCCGTTGCCGGGGAGGCTGTCAATCCGAAATCGTTACTCTTGACCTTCTGTGTTTAAATTTGTGCATACAAATTAAAAAAAAAAAAAAAAAAAAATCAAAAGTACAAAAATATTTTCATTTTCTTTTAGTATAATTATCATTTAAAAATCCAAAAAAAAAAAATCAAGAATATAAAAACATTGTCTTTAATTTACAATAAAATTCACAAATTGGTCAAAGCCAAAATATAATATTCTCAACAAACCGAAGGTATTTATCATAATAACTTCCGGTAAAACTTTTGTGTTTTTTCCCCCACCCCCAGCTCGAACAAAAGATATCAAAACATGCCTTCCTGTGACGTTGCGAAAGTACTTCCAACCTTTTTCTTTTTTTTTTTTTTTTCCCCCCAGAAAGATTAACAAACTTCTAAGAGGGTTATAAGGCATGGGGTTGTTCCTAGGAACTACGACCCCTAAATGGAAAAAGGTTTTAATATCTTCGCGCTTTCCAATTCCTCTTTCCTACGCTCCTTGTGTGCGTTTTCTTTTCTGAGATTTTACCGAAACTTTGTTGATGATTAGGCTTAATTGTCTTTTTTTCGTTGTCCGGATATTAAAATAAATTTGTGAAATTTAGACTTTCGATAAAACCACGCA
The DNA here is from genome assembly GCA_026074375.1 of Tanacetum coccineum. Classification (NCBI taxonomy): domain Eukaryota; kingdom Viridiplantae; phylum Streptophyta; class Magnoliopsida; order Asterales; family Asteraceae; genus Tanacetum; species Tanacetum coccineum. The sequence continues at coordinate 79,773 of BQNB010000897.1, read as the reverse complement.
AAAACCAAAAAAATTAGTGTAAATTTTTCTTTCTTAGTGTATGCACACTCGTTGTTCCCAGACACGCAATCTTCATAATGTAACATCAAGCTCCTCCAGCTGATTTTTGAACCCTTAATCTTGAAGATCCTCTGAAAATCATCCACCTCCTCCTCCACCATCCAATGGAATGATCAACGTACCATGGCTCAACTTGCTCGAAGCACCCACCGAAGGGTTTTAGACGAAGATGCAAATGTAGTCCCCGAAATCACAATGCTAAACTATTGAGTTGAAGCATGGTTTAATCAACACTCGTTCAAAACCAAAAGCATTCTTTGGACATGACAAGAAGATCCTCATCCCACTATTCGTTATTTCCACAATATCACTTCTACGATAAGTTCCCGAACGTCCCGAGTACGCGGTAAAGCTTAGCTTTTCTCCCATTTTCCCCCTCGAGGTCAGCCCGGATTTGCTAGAAAAAGAAGCCCCTCGATTCGATTCAAAACAAGGGATAGATCTGTTCCCCTCCAAATTCATCAAACCAAAATTTTTCCCCCTCCTTCCAAAACCACAAATCTTCGAAATTAAACACGAGATTTCAACCAAAGATTGATGAAACGATTTACGAAAGCAAGGGATCGATTTAATGATGCTTCTTCGAGCATGTCCACATCATGAGAATTCATGATTGCATCAGCTTGATAACTTTCTACAATGCCTGAACTCTAACGATCAAGAATCTTAAATTTCCGCCGCGGGTGGACAACTTTTGGACAAAATGCCTCGTAGATTGTCTAAGAAATCATTGAAAGCAAGTCCAAAGTCCGTAACTCCGCAAACAAACCCCGTTGTTGCCAAAGTGAGTGCGAGCACCTCCACCCCCGGAATCTCTTGTAAGTTGCTGAGTTAAAAGAACTGGTTAAAGCTTTACTCCTTGACAAGAAAAATCAATCTCCCGCTCCTACTCCTGTCAAAGCGGTCGAGCAAAGTTGTTTTTAACCACAGCGGTGGTGCTCCATCCAACCAAACTTGTCACAGCCACATCTGGCAAAACGATTAAAGAGAAAAAATCACTAGAATATGTCTCACAACAGCCACCAAAGCTAATTCAACCAAGAAAACACAGGTTATCGAAACCAGGAATTTTCAAATCAATTCGACCACCTGGTTTTTTCTCCCGTTTCAAAAACCAACAAAAATCAAGGAAATTATTTAAATCGTTACAACCAAAACCCGAGGAAAAATTTTTTTTTTTTCAATCAAGCACCAGCTTAACCAACCGCCCCGGTTTCACCAAGGTCAAGTCTAACGACCTCCAGGTGTTTCAACCTCTCCTGCTTATAAGCTCCAGCCTATTCAACCTCCAGCTCCTCAAAATCAAGCGTATCAAAGAAGATTTTCCATAGTCTCCGTTAAAGCTAATGATGCTGTGACGAGGACCATGCAAACTGCAAGGACAAAACACGCAAAATCATTGACCACTCTCCTGAAAAGCTCTCAAAGGTTGTATCGCTTCCAAACCCCCAGCCTCTACTTCGGGAACCTCCTGGTAACACCGTTACAAACCCGAAAGAGGATCTTAAAGGTATAAACCACTCGAAGAGGGTGATGCTTTACAAGGGACCCACGATTCCTATTACTTCTTCTTACCCCAAAAGTGATGGAACGTTGATACCGAGTCACAAAGGACAACGATGCCTCCTACGAATAACGTGAAGCAACCAAAGACGTCCCAACCGTCCGGTTGTCCCTATTGTCAATCATGAATCAATCTCCTGAAGCCTGCAAAAACTCCAGTTATGCCTCAGGCCTAACCAAAAAGCACAATTCCATTTTCCATCAAGACGAAGATGATGAATGACATCGTAAAAGCTAACGACCAAAATTTGAGCAATTCTATGAAAAATCTTTCGAGATTTGAGTTTTCGAAATTAGTTTACGATGCCTTGATGCTCATGCCAAAATACGCCTCGACTCCTTAAAACCTTAATCGGAAACCCGGAAAAATTGAGTGAAATGGCTAGAAACCACCGTGTTGAATGAGAATGTCCAGCCTGACATCCTAAACAAGTTGCCACAGAACAACATGGAGACCCTGGCCGTTTTCTCCATTCCAAGTGAATTTTCCGGGATTAATACATTGCAATGGTGCCTTGGCCGATCTTGTGCAGAGCAATATTAATCTAAATGCCATATTCCGTCCTGGATAAAACTCGCTCTCTTCCCGAACTAACCACCCCAACTAACATGACGCTTGAATTAGCGGACCGGTTCACTCCTCTTGAAACCAATCGGTAATCGCTGAAGAACATTTATGTGACGGGGGAAAAGCTCCAATTTCACGCAGATTTTAATAATGTCGACGAATTTGAGCCTGACCCCCGAGTACCCCTAATTCTCGGGAGGAGTTTCTTGAAAACAAGTCGTGCATTAATCGATGTGTACGAAGGCGAAATAACCCTTCGAGTTGGGCAAAGATGCCATGTACAATCACTCATTAACCAAACTTCGAGGTACACAGCTGACTACAATCATATGACGGCAAACCGCATTGACGTCATTGATATGGCTTGTGAAGAATACTCTCAGGAAGTTCTTGGTTTTTCTGATGTGATCGCGAGTGGCAATCCCACTCCTTACTACGATCCAATCGTCTCTACTTCTTCTCCAACCTTAACTCCATTCGGTGACAGTGACTTTCTCCTTTTCGAAGAAGCCGACTCTTTCCTTGCTTTAGAGGACGATCCAACTTCACCGGAAGTTGATCCGACCTACTATGACCCTGAAGGGGACATACTTATCCTCGAAGCAATTCTCAACAGTGAACCACTCCCACCTCTTGAAGGAAATTACTTTCCCGACAATCGAAAAGATCTTAAACTTTGTGAAGCCAAAACTGTTAAATCTTCGATTGATGAACCGCCAGAGGTTGAACTCAAAGACTTACCTCCCCATCTTGAATACGCATTCTTGGAAAATGGCAATAAGTTACCAGTCATCATTGCTAAAGAATTAAGTTCGGGGGAGAAAGCCGATCTGATCAAGGTTCTTAAGTCCCACAAGCGAGCCATCGCTTGGAAACTTTCTGATATTAAGGGTATTGACCCAGAATTTTGTACCCACAAAATTCTAATGGAAGTAGACTAAAAAACGGCAGTTCAGCATCAAGAGAAGTGGTTAATACCAAATCCACGATGTTCTCAAGAATGAATTGAAAAACTTCTTGACCGCAAGGATTGATATTACCCAATCTCCGATAGGTCCATGGGTCAAGCCCGATACATTATGTGCCCAAAAAAGGGTGGATTTACCGAGGTTGTTTCAAAATGAAGAAAAATGAGTTTGATCCCAACTCGATTGGTTACCACGCGGGTGGCGGGTATGCATTGACTACCACAAGTTAAATGAAGCCACGCCGAAAAGACCACTTCCACTCTCCGTTTATGGATACAAATTCTCGAGAGATTAGCGGGAAAACGAGTACAATTGTTTCCTTGATGGAATCTCCGTATTATTCCAAATTCCCTTTGACCCTCGGTGACCAAGAAAAGACCACATTTACTTGTCCCAACGGAACGTTTGCCTAACCGACCATGCCTTCCTTATGCAATGCACCAAGGCACGTTCCAAAGGAGTAATGTTGGCCATCTATCACAAACAAGGTTTTGAAAGAGACAATTGGAAGTCTTCATGATGACTTCCCTCGATCCCTTTGGGAATTTCCTTTGAAAAAATGCCAATCTCCCGTCTTGAAAAATGTTGCAAAGATGTGAAGACACCAATTTTGTCTTAACTTGGAGAAAACCATTTTATGGTCAAAAGAGGGCATTGTCCTCAGGCATTAAATTTCTAAAAATGGGAATTGAGGTTGACAAAGCCAAATAGATGTCATTTTGCCAAATTACCCTCATCCCACCACTGTCAAAGGAGTTAGGTAGTTTTTTCTTGGTCATGCCGGTTTTTACCGAGATTTCAATAAAGGATTTTCCAAAAAATCCCACCAATGACTCATCTCTCAGAAAGATTACTCCATTCATCTTCTCTAATGAATGCATTCCAAGCTTCCAAAACGTAAAGAATATACTTACGGAAGCTCCGATCTTGATTTGCCCCAAACTTAGGGATCTAACCATTCGAAACTTATGAACAAATGTGCGATGCAAGTGATTACGCCATAGGGGCAGTTTTGGGGCAACGTCATGAAAAACACTTTCGGCCTATCCATTATGCTAGCAAGACGATGACCGAGGCTGAATCTAATTACACCACGACGGAAATAGGAAATTGTTAGCCGTGTGAATGCATCAAAAATTCGCGTAGTCTTATCTTATCATAACAAAAGCATAGTTGCTACGGACCATATCCGCACTCCAAGATTCTCTTTGCCAAAAAGGGATGCTAAAGCGAGATTTGCTCCGATGGGTACTCCCCTCCAAGAATTTTGGACGTTAAAGTTCTTGACAGACAAAGGAAGCCGAGAACCTCGCAGCCGATCATCTGTCCAGATTAGAAAACCCGTATGAAAACCGTTCTCCTCTCCGGCCCAAAGGAGATTAATGAAACATTCCTCTCGCAGAACGTAAGTTATGGGACTTTTCGTGGGGGTAATTCCTAGAACCCCCCGGGTTTGGCCTGACTTTGCAAATTACCACCGGGTAACTTTCGTTATTGAAGGGCATGTCAACCCAACAGAAAAATACTGTTCTTCAGGACTTGAAAAACATTAATTTTGATGACCCCTTCTTGTTTAAAATTTGTTGCGGATCAAGTGATCAGGCGATTTGTGCCCAGGCAAGGAAGCCTCGACATTTCACGAGGCTTGCCACAATGGACCCACCGGGGACATCATGGTGTCAAACTAACCGCCAAAAAGGATTCTTGATTCCGAGTTTCTTTTTGCCAACCATTTACAAGGATGCCCACGAGTTTGTCAAAAACTGTGACTCGTGCCAACGACAAGGAAAAACTTCGCAACGGGATGAGATGCCTCAAAACTCCATCCAAGTTTGTGAAATCTTTGACGTTTGGGGCATTGACTTTATGGGCCCGTTCCCGTCTTCACGAGGGAACAAATATATTCTCGTGGCCGTTGACTACTTGTCAAAATGGGTTGAAGCGAAAGCGCTCCCCACCAATGATGCCCGAGTTGTTTGCAAATTTCTCAAATCTCTCTTCGCCAGATTCGGTGCCCCTCGTGCAATCATAAGTGATCGCGGAACCCATTTTTGCAATGACCAGTTTTCAAAGGTCATGCTTAAATACGGAGTCACTCATCGTCTCTCCACCGCGTATCATCCACAAACAAGTGGGCAAGTCGAGGTGTCAAATCGTGGTTTGAAACGTATCCTTGAAAGGACCATAGGTGAAAACCGTGCTTCCTGGTCGGACAAACTAGATGATGCACTATGGGCCTTCCGTACGGCTTACAAAACACCCATCGGGTGTACTCCATATAAGTTAGTGTACGGGAAGGCATGTCATCTTCCGATTGAGCTCGAGCACAAAGCTTACTGGGCCCTTAAGCATACCAACTTTGATATCAAAACAGCGGGTGATCACAGAAAAGTTCAACTCAATGAACTTAATGAACTTCGTGATCATGCCTATGAAAATTCTTTGATCTATAAAGAAAAAACAAAGAGAATCCATGACTCCAAGATCAAAAATCGCGTTTTCAACGTCGGTGATCGAGTCCTCCTCTTTAACTCTAGATTAAAGATTTTCTCAGGCAAGCTTAAGACCCGCTGGAGTGGACCATTCACTGTAACCCAAGTTTTTCCATATGGCACTGTCGAGTTATCCCAAAACTCCGGGCCAAATTTCAAAGTGAATGGTCATCGTTTGAAACACTACTTTGGAGGGGACGTACCAACCGAAGTTGTCCCGGATCTCCAGACATTCCCTATGGACCAATAAATTCAGGGAATTGGGTCAAGCTTAGTGACCCTAAACAAGCGCTTCGTGGGAGGCACCCCATGCTTATCTTAATTTTTAGTATGCTAAGTTCTTACGAATAAGTGTTTTAAACTGTATAGTGAGAATGGCTTACCTCCCACTTACCTAATCCTGTGGTTGTTGTTTTTTTTGATGCTGTATTGTCCAGGATGCCCCGGATTTTTGAAGTCTCTCGTGCTATTTGTCATTCGAATCCACACAAGAGCGTTCACAACCTCAGCTTCATATTGTGAATCCCGATATCCTAATCATATCGACATACTCTTTTATCTTTAAGCATACCTCCTAAACGGCTTAGGATTTACGTAAGAAACCCTTCTTAAAACAAAACGAGGACTGATGTTTCATTCTATAAAAGGGGAGGTATCTCCGATTTGATTTTTACCTGCAACCGTTTGATTCACGGGAAATACCCCCGTTTATAAAATTAACCCACCCAAAAAATTCAAAAAAAAAAAAATAAATAAAAAAAAATTGTAAATTTTTCAAAAATACATAAGTGTATTTATCGACAAATTTGTCTTTTCCCAGCTGGCTAGAATAAGAATAACTTTTACCCTATCGAGGCGTGTTGAGCTCTAGCTTGTTCCTAACCTTATAGGCTAGCGTATTCGGCCAGAACACTCGCGAAGAATGAAAAATGATAGTGTAAAGTATGAAAATTTGATGCTAAACAAGGATTATTTGGAAATCTTAAGAGCTCATGTGTGTAAACTGTCGCTTTTTCTCCCATAAGATTCTAACCTGACTAATTTACGTGCTACTTTTGGAAATTAAACTTAAATCTCTTTCATCCATTCCCGCCAAAACCCTATAACCCCACCCCTGTCACTTTCTCACCTCGTTTGACCTCCACAATACTCCAAAAATGTCACCATAACTTAACCCCACACCCCACATGGCTATTGCCATGTTGGCAATCCAAACCCCCACCAAAATTGATCAAATGGTTGAGAGATTTCGATTGGAGGCCAAGAAAAACCAAGGGCCAGGATCATTGTGTCTTTGCACTCTCACAACAAAAAGCAGTGTGTTTGTGTGTCTACAAACAAACACACTTGCAAGAAGCCAAAACCAAGTGAACCCTAGTCGTATTTTTACTATTTAAAGAATTGTAAGCCCATTGTGGCCAGGAGTAGTTTTAAGTAGTTTTTAGTTTATTTAAAAGTTTAGCGTGTAAAATTTTCAGTTTAAGTTCTTCATTGTACTTCACCTTTGTTTAATGAAAATTCAGTAAGTTTTTTATTTGTGTTCTAAGCTTCAAATATCTCTTTAAAAATCTTTAAGCTCTCAACTTAAAGCATTCTTTATAACCTGTTGTTTGTAAAAACTTTAAAAAAAATTCAAAAAAAGAAAAAGAAAGGGACAAAGTACTGTTTGGTTAAAGTATGGATGAATAAGCAAATTTGGAAGGCTTATTGGGTTTTTGCTTAGTTTAAGCTTATTTATAATTAGCACACACACATTAAAGATGTAAATTGTCGGGAGTGAAAAGTTTACAAATTGCAAATATGAGTAGTGTTAGCATCTTAACTCATAATTAACAGTGATTTCGTTTTAAGCTTGGTTTGGAATAAGTGAAAAGTCGGGAACGACGAATTTATCCTTTTTAGGGGCATTCTCGGATCGAAATGCATCTTGTTCTATGATCCCTTAAAGTTATTAAATAACGAAAGTCAAAACGTTCTAGAAAAATGAAAAATACAAAAAGATGTGTAGAATAGGTGTACATATAAAAAATGGTAAAGACGGGGATTTTCAAAACTCTTGAGTCTTTAACTTCCTCGATGAACACTTAGCTACTTTTCAGTTATTAGTCGAGGGTGTTCAAGATTCTTAGTTTTCCAAATGCTTACTTCATAGCATTGCGTGAGGACACGGCAATACCTTAGTATGGGGGATTTTGGTATGTGTTTAATTACACATACCTTTTGCCTTTAAAAACGAGCTAAAATAACCAAAAACGGACTTAAAATGCCAAATACACGCTTGTTTTGCTAATTGTATTGTGCAGGAACGGATAATTAAGAAAAGGACGAAAAACGAAGCCAAATCGACAAAACCGGACTCGGAATGAAAAAGCAAGGAAAAGACAAAGTCAAAGTCCAAGCCAAAGTCAAAAAAAGTCAACCCAAGTCCAAACCCCGAAGCCGAAAAAGATCAAAAGTCCCAAAAATAAATTTATGGACTTAAACTCCATCCCTAAACTTATATATATAAGAAGAAAAGAGAAAAAGAATGGCAAGGGTGCAAACTGCCATTCTTGCAAAGTTACACCACAGGGACTTAAACTGTCAAGTCCTTGAAGTTTTAACCTCCAAGGACGACCCATGCAAAGAGTTATATAACTCTTGGGGACTTGTTTTGCCAAGTCCCCAAAGTTATGTAACAAAAGGACGATGGATGCAAAGCTAGAGACTATCCATGAGGGGCTTAATGTGCCAAACTCACAAACTTTCACTTATACAGTTTAAAACACTGTACTTCCCTTCCAAAGGATTCCCGCCCAAATCCTAAACCCCTAACCCCACAAAACCTGTCATTTTTGTTGACTTCCCACAAAAATCCAAACCTCTCACTATCCTTAAACCCTACACCCACATGGATTGCCATGTTGGCAATCCAAACCCACACAAAACCTCATCAATGGCTTATATTACTCGACTTGGAGACCAAGGGAAATGGAGGGACACGATTTGCTTGGCATGCACTCACACAATAAGCACAATGCTTTAGTGTGTCTACAAAGAAAGCCCAAAGACGAAGACCAAGAAATCACAAGAACATAGATCGTTACTTCCCTATTTAAAGGCTGTATGTAACCCTTAAAAAAAAAAGTAGTTTTTTAGTTTTTAGTTAAAAAAAAAAGAGTTTTATAGTTTTAGTTAAGTAATTTTTTAAATTCCAGTGTAATTTAAGATTTTAAGTTTTTAGTTGTAACTGTGCTTGTTTTAATGAAAAGTTTAGTGAAGTTGTTGTTTACATTTTATTGCTAAACTTCTTTATCTTACTCTCTTTATATTTTACTATCTCTCTCTTTTAAAAAAATAAAAAAAAGGAGGGAAATTCAAAAGGGGCAAGTTACTGTTTGATTCAAAAGCTAAGGAAGAATGAGCTATAATGGATGGCTTGTTGGGTTTATGGCTTAGTGTAGCTTAATTATAAGCTGGGTAGGTTTAGAACTTATTTAAGTCTCCACAAAAATCCTTTTTGTGAAAAGGATTTAAGGTACTCTTTCTTTAAATTCAGCTTATTTACTGTAGCAATAAGCTATTTAGCTTATTGCTAGCTCTTTACTGTCACTGTACCTATTTATGCTTGCTCATGCTTGTTTAAGCTTTTCCTTTCCTTTGTATGCAATTTTAGATTAAAATTGTCAAATTTAGCATAATTTTGTCCTTAGCTTATTGTTATCTTACAAGTGCTTATTTGACTTTCTTGTATCTTTTTATAAACCGATAAAGCTTAATATCATAATTCGTCTTCAAAACCTAGTTTAAAACAGTTTTTATAACGTTTTTAAAACCATTTTTTAAACTATAAGGTGTTTTGATAACCCTCAAAACGGGTCAAAAATCATTTGGTTTGGGTTGAGTATATTTGGGTTAGTTTACTTAAGTTTTTTAAGCATTTTTAAACTGTTTTTAGAAAAGATATATTTGCAAATTGTTTTCCAAAGTTTTTTTAAAACTATTTTCAAAAACTGTGTATTTTTAGAATAACCCAAGTGCTCGTTAAATTAAGCACTAGGATTTGAAGTTGCAGTGTTAAAAAAAAATGGTTGTGTTTATATTGTGTCTACCAAAGGCTGTCGAAAGTATCTTTGTCTTTTGACTTTGGTAAGTCAAGATTCACAAAATCCTTTTGTGTAAGCCAGTTAAAAAAAAGGGTCACCATCTCTTTTTCACCATCAAAAATCAGCTTGTTTAAATGAGTTTTAGGAGGTCAAAATTTGTGCACAAGTCAAATTGTAAGAGTACTCCATCTGTTTTCACTTATTTTCTAGTTTAGAGCTTATTTGACATCTTTAATAAGCTGTCAATTAAGCCTGAAGAAAAGCCTCTTAGCTCCCCTGGTGAGCAAAAGCGGATCATTAGGCATATTTTTCCTTAGCCTTTGAGTCCATTTAAAGCCAAGAATTTTGCTTATATCAAGAGTCATATAAGCTCTGTATAAGTCTCTGATTTTAGAACCTAAGAAGCCCATTTTTTGTCTTATTTATAAGCACATAACATGCCTTTATAAACTGTTTTAAGCATAACTTAGGTAGTAGGACTCTTATTTCTTTTTAGGCTTGTTTAAGCTTATCTTATAAGGCTCTTCTTAAGCTTTAGTTTTGCTTTTTTAATTAGTATAAATAGTGTGTTTAGCTTATTGAGCCCTCTTATCCTAGCCTAATTGTCCAATGAACTTAGTATAATTTTAGTTTAAACTTTATTATAAATTCTTCAACAATAAGCTGTTTCCAACAGCTTATTTAGGTTAGCTTTTCCTTTTCTTTTCAGCTTACCTAGGTTAATTGAGACCTCTTAGCTTATTTTTAGTAATTGGCTTAGCTTATACGACCCCCAAGTCCAAAAAGACTTAAGCCTTTTGCATAAAAGCCTTTAAGCAATTCTGTCCACGTAAGCTTAATTATAAGCTTATTGAGTGCTTTTCGTGAAAAGGTGTAGAAGACAAAGTTGTTAAGCCCCACGAGCTTAACAACTTTGCTTCTTTGAGTTTTCGAAAAAAAAAGGGGGAAGACAAGAAGTCCGGGTGAGCAAGACTCGAACCCGAGACCTCTCGATACATCCCCCTTTTATACCAACACCTTCACCACTGCGCCCTTGGGTCTTTTTTTTCGTTAAAGCACAAGGCATTTATTCTTAAGTAATATTGCCCCTATAAGCAGTTAAGCTTTTCAGCTTATTCGGGCTTATTTCTAAGCTTATTGTTTGTTTTCTTATTTTCCTAGGATAGTCCTATTGTCTAGTAATTTCTATAAAATTCTAAGAATTTTTCGTAGACTTTTACTATTTTTTATAATTTAATTTAGCTTAAACTTTTAAAAATTCATAAAAAATACAAAAATTATCAAAAAAATATTTTTCTTTTTTAGAAAATTTTATTTTGTCATATAGTTTGTAGGAAAAATTTAAAACTTTTCGTAAGGTCATTTTTACAAATTTTTGTTTTTTAAAGAACGGGTTCCGGGTACGGTTTTTGCGTTGACTCGTTTTTGGGTCAAACGAACTCCGTTTTCGGTCTAGTCTTTTTCATTCTTCGTTATTTGTTCGGCTCCACGTACTCCTCAATCAAATGGTGTAGTAGAACGTAAAAATAGAAATTTACAATAAATGAGTCGTACTATGTTAAATGAACTATCTAACCCTCAAAAGTTTTTGTGTAATGCCGATGACACCTCCACTTATATTTTAAATAGAATATTAATTAGGCCCTTTCTTGGAAAAACTCCATACGAACTTTTTAAAGATAAAAAGTCTTCCTTAGAATACTTTTAAGTTATTGGTTGCAAATGCTTTATCCTTAACAACAAAGATTACCTCACTAAATTCTACCATAAATCTATCAAAGACGTATTTTATGATATTCTCCTAATAACAAGGCTTATATAATCTTGAACAAAGAAACCATGAAAACCGAAGAATCTTTAAATGTAAGATTCGACGAAAGTCCTCCTCCAAAATCATCACTTTTAGTAGATGATAAAATAATTGAAAGTCAAATCATATTAAACCAAATAGAAGAAATAAAAGACAAGAAAAATAGACCATTAAACAAAGAAATTGTAAATATCAAAGAAACCAAAGGTCATCCCTTAGAAAAAGTCATAGAAAAACTAAACGAAAGAACCTTGAGGTCTCAAGCTCGTAATCAAAGTAATTTCTTTTGTTTTATGTCATCCGTAGAACCCAAAATTATTAAGGAAGCTATTAAAGACAAAAGCAGGATGATGGCTATGCAAGAAGAGTTAAACCAATTAGTAACAAATGATGTCTGAAAACTTATTCCACCTCCTAAAACTCAAATTGTCATTGGTACAAAATGGGTTTTCAAAAATAAACTAGATGAAAATGGTGTTGTGTCTATAAACAAAGCTAGGCTTGTCGCGTAAGGATACAACCAACAAGAAGGAATAGATTTTGACGAGACATATGCTCTCGTAGCAAGGTTAGAATCTATAAGAATCCTTCTTGCGTATGTTTGTGCAAATGATTTCAAACTTTTTCAAATGGATGTAAAGAGTGCCTTCCTAAATGGTTTTATAAATGAAGAAGTCTACGTTTCACAATCTCCCAATTTTGTCGATTTTGAAAAACCTAATTATGTGTATAAACTCAAAAAGGCTCTTTATGGTCGTAAACAAGCACCCAAAGCTTGGTATGATAGACTTAAAGCCTTCCTCCTAGAACATAAGTATACCATCAGATTGGTAGATAACACCCTATTTACCAAGAAAAGAGACTCACATATCATTATCTTCCAAATATATGTAGACGACATCATATTCAGATCAACTTGTCAAGAGCTTTGCGATGATTTTTCTAAAATCATGCACGCCGAGTTCAAAATGAGTATGATGGGTGAGTTGAATTTATTTCTTGGTTTACAAATCAAACAACTAGAAGATGGCATCTTTTTCAACCAACCCAAATACATTAAAGAAATGCTTAATAAATTCGGTCTAAAATACTCAAAACCTATAAAAACACCAATGTCAACCGAAACCAAACTCACCAAGGACAAAGACAGAGAATTTATAGAAAACACCAAGTGTCGTGGAATGATTGGTAGTTTACTCTATCTCACGGAAAGTCGATCGGACATCATGTTTAGTGTTTGTCTATGCTCTTGTTTTCAAGAAGATCCAAAAGCTTCTCACCTTGAAGCCATTAAAAGAATATTTAGATACATAAAAGGAACAACACACTTAGGACTATGGTATCCCAAAGGAACGGGTGTAGAAACCATAGTTTACGCTAATTCCGACCATGCTAGAGACTATGTCGACCATAAGAGTACTTGCAGTGTTTGCACCATCATGGGTTGCTGTCTAATATCCTGGTTGTCCAAGAAATAAACCGCCCTAGCCATTTCCACCATAGAAGTTGAATACATATCCGCAAGCAAGGAATGCCAACAAGCATTTTGGATGAAACAAACCCTTGTAGATTACGACATCAAATTAAGTGACATTCCTTTCCTTTGTGACAATAAGGAGCCATCGACCTTAGTAAAAACCTTGTTTTACACTCTCGCACCAAACATATAGAAATTCAACACCATTTCCTTCAAGACAATGTTCAAAAGGGAAACATCTCGATAAAGAAGGTTTTCTCAGAAGATAACATTGCTGATATCCTAACCAGACCACTCAAACGTAAACCTTTCAACTTACTTAGACTAGGACTTGGACTTATGGAACCAAACGCTTAATAAACCTAAGAAGTAGGAATGACTACTTGTTGACTCACATAAACTCTACAAGACCCTCGGTAAATGTCACTTCTGATGAATCCAAAAGCGAACTTCATTAGTCTAACAACTCGTGCTATGATGATGCGTTTACGAGGAGCATACTTAAAAAAACTCGTACTCTGATTGCTTGCCCTGGACCTTCAGAAAAAAAACTCCTGGGACAGAGTATATTTGCCTTGCCACACATTAGAAACTAATACCCCAACCAACGATCTTTGATCTACAGGATTCTACCATTAGGTAGTCGGATATTCTCAAAGGATGAATCCCTCTAAAAGGAATTCACCAGATCCGGATCTCAAAAATTTCCTTTCTTCTCAAATCTGGGTCTAGGAATCTATTTTGTACCTTAAAATAAAAACTTTCGGGGAAATCTTTCGAACCATACTACTATATATAACATACTATTACATATATATTGCATCATCAAAAGGATTTTTCTCATATGCATACAAAAAGCCCAAAATACAAATTTGAAAGAAATTCTTCTCGCACATATGAAAATCTTTTCTTACACTGATTAATACAAAGCAAAAAAAAATCTCATACATCACTTCATATGTCTCTTGAATTCTAAAGGGAATACCTAATCAATATGTATTTTTGGGTACGTTTAACCGAAGCAACATTAAAATAAAGAGTGGTTTGGGTTATCTCATTATTATATTTTTCTTTTTGAGTCGAGATAACCACACCTCCACATTGTTTGCACATAGACACACTAGAACTCACTTAAACCTTCAAAAAATGATTTGAGATCATCTATCATGTTGGTATTATAAGACTTCTAAAAACTCTTTGCATTGCCTTCACCTTTCATAATTTTTCCTTTGTTTTATTGTAAAGATGCCCATATCCCTTTGTTATTAAAGGGCGGATCCCTTTTATGAGGGATCCGGCTGATCTGGGTCATCAGAATGTTTAAATACGTTTTTAAACTTCAAAATTCCTCACTTTTCCTCCTTTTTACAACCTATTTCCAGCCTTTAGCTATTAGAGGTTGACCTTATGTACATTAGCTTTATATCTAATCATTAGATTTTGCCAAAATTAGTATATTTGGCATTAAACTGCATGCATGACTTCATCTATAAATTAACATCTTCCTCTCTTGCTTCTTCATCACCATTTCTTCTACAATTTTCAGCCAACCTTTGATCTTCAAAATGCCTAAATCATCAAGTGTAAATAAAGCAAACAAGAACCTTAGAATAACTGCTAGAATTAGTGTTAGATCATGTTACCTAGTCAATCTGATATCTCCAAACAACTCTCATCCCTTCTAAAGATTCTCACCTCTAAGTGATTATCATGTTGCACCACCCTCTACACCCATTGACTCTTCACATGTCACGCCCCCAAATAGGGTCCCGTCAGAATAAGCGTCCAGGGGCGTGATGTCATACATATCTCAAGTATAAAGCATAAAGAACGACCTCTAAAAAGGGTACGTTTTAGAAAATCATAACTCGTTGCATGAATTTAAAAGTAAATAAGTCTTATAAACCATTTTAAAGTGATTAAAACATATCGGAAGAAATATGAAAGCATAGCGAAAGCAATAATGAGGTTATGACAAAAGACAACGAATATAAATAAAGATAGTCTTGAAATCGGTCGAAGCCACATTGCACATAGACTTCTAATAGCACACCTTGAAAATCCAATTTAAGCACCTGAAAAAACATGCTTAAAACGTCAACATAAAGTTGGTGAATTCATAGGTTTAATTCAAATGAAATTTTAGTGGACCACAAGATTTCAAAACGTATGTGACAGTTATAACAGATACAACTTCACATAAAAGGTATTTACGTTGTGCTAAGCTCATGACACCGAAGCTAATAGTGGAAGGTAGCATGTACATTGCCATATAAAGTTGCCCTGATAGGTGTTCGACCAAGACCACCCAAATTAGTTTTGACATGATATACATCCGTTGACCTATACTATCTATCGTACCCGACTAGTAAGAATTACCAAACCCGAATGGGGATTATTAGTCCTAATAGATCTATTTACTCACTCGCGCTTACTTAACCAGCCAGTCGATTAAAGGTAATTAACGGTTCATGATAGTACGGGCAATAGCGATCTAACGCTACTTAGGCAACACGTAAAAAAGGGAAAATATCACGTAAAAAAGGGAAAAAAGCACGTAAAGTACTTGTGTCCGATTTAAGAAAACAAGCAATGTTTCTCACCCTAAAGTTGTAAAAATGTATTCAAAAAGTGTAAAATGTGGGGCTATGAACTCACCTTGATTAGTGAAGTGAAGTAGTGGAAAGACTAGAATAATGATCACCCGGTATAGAATGACGGTACTCGGATACGACCTAAGTAATATAGGTTTGATTTAGAATTGGGATAATAAAGAAAGTAGTGATAATGCATAAGGGTTTATCAAAACACTTTCGTTAGCATTTTCTAAAGAATAGAATATTAGTAGTAGTGTTGTGGTTGTAACGTTTGACGCGATAAAAGTAATCCATAATATCAAGTAATAACACTATAAAAAACAATAGTAAAGAAAGAATATGTTTCGGAATCTAACCCGTTCCCTTATAAACTAGTTAAAATGTTTTGGTATAAATGTTTTTTTAAATACTTTCTAAGTGTATAGATTTTATAGAAATTTCGGCATGACCTGTTCGTGTTTACACGTTTTCCCAAAGTCATAGGTTTTATTCAAATCACTTTCAAAAAATACATCTCAAAATTGCAAATCTCCTATATTATCAAAATCCCTAAATAATTAAGCCGAACCCCTTTTGGATCCTTATTGGGCTTTTAGGCCCAATAGGTCTAAATAGATGATCTGTTATACGAAAAGTCCAAAATAAGTAAACGACTAGTATCCAAGTTCAAAATTGATCAAATAAGCTATACACGAGCTTATTCAATAAGCTACACCATGGGCTTAAAGTCACGGTGTGTTGTTTCATATTGGGTCATGGCCCGTTAAACCAAATAAGTAGGCTTGAGCATATGCATTAAGTCCGATAAGCAACCCGTTAAGCAATTAAGCACTTGACTCACTTATAAGTTATTAATAAGCTCAAATAAGCCAAGCCAACAACCCACTAAGCCAAATCGTGGGCTTTAAGCCATGGTATGGGCTCAAGTGTTGGCCCGAGACCTTTAAATCTCATCTAGGCTTATTTGTTAAGCCCGATAATCCAAAAAGGAATCAAATAAGCTCTTGGTTTACAAATAAGCTATCATTAAGCCATCAATAAGCCAAGAGAATAAGCCAAACCATGTGGCTTATGGGTTAAGCTTATGGTTTTAGGCTTTATTTGTGGGACGAGGCCTATTGGCCCGATAAGCATATTTGGGCTTATTCATTAAGCCGAATAAGCTCAACACACTTTTCCCTTTTCGAATAAGCTAAGAAATAAGCAAAGAAAAATGAGTCAAGACATAAATAAGCTAAACAAACTTCCTTTTTGTTTCCTTAGTGGGCCGAGACATGAAATAAGCCCATAAGCTCTTTGAGAGCTTATTAATAAGCCGAAGGTTTCAAATAAGCACAAGACATGCTTTTTATTACATATGTTGGTCCCTTGGAATCTGATATAAGGTTTATCAAGTTAAACTAATCACATTCCATGGCAACAAAGTAAGTTTTAAACAGATATATATGAAGAATATAAAGAACAAGTTTAAAACACACAGAAGTACTTTTCAACGTATAGCTTCTTATTAGAATCAAATAAATAATCTATGACACACCTTGCTTGCAGAATAACAAGGTGGTTGAATGACAATTGAGGGTTTTATCTCCTTCAAACTTAAACTCTAACCAAAGTTAAAAGAGTAAGAAAACAAACTGCTTTTGAATAAACTAAAGCTTTAGCTTCAGTAGTACCATTCAGTTTGTTTGAGAGATAAATGAACTCTTCAATGTGTATCACATTAATTAGAATAGATGACATTTATTCTTGAATCCCTTTCCTTTTATAGGCAAAGGGATTAGGGTTTACAAGTTTAACCTAGACTACGTGGCAAGCATTAAATGGGTGGTTGAACTACCATTTAATGCACGTTTACTTTCTAGTACTAGGTATTGTCCTTTAAAGAAAGTTGTTATACTTCTATACCAACTTTAGAAGTTACTTTCCCAAGGAGATTGCTTTATTCCTTTTGACATAAAGCAATCTTTTTCTCACCTTATAAACCTTCTCGAAGTGAAACAAACATGTTTCAACTTATGTTAATGAGATAGACTACGCTCAGCTTAAAATTATCAACCAAGCTAAACTTAAGCTCTTTCCAAAGACCTTCTTTAGTTTCTGTACCGCTGCATAAACTGAAGTGAAGATACTTCCCAATCTTCTAAGGACCTGAAGAGCTGACGCTGAAGATACTTCAGCGACTCAAACTGAAAGACTTTAGCTTGAGTAATACTTAGGGGATTTTATGTTTAAATCTACTGAAAGACTGAAGGGCTCAGGAACTAAACCCAACACTCTCCTCCTATTTGAATATATAAATAACCTATGTCAAAATCAATTGTAAGTGAGCAAAACAACTTCTTCTTACACAACTGATATAAATTGAACAACATAAATCGATAACCATTCATTCTAACTTTTATTAAATTACATTTACAAAAGATAAAGTTATTACAAACAATTTCCATTCTACTGTGTTAGCTGCCCAATGAACCTTTTCTCATGCTGAACTTGATGACTTGTGTTTCTTTGTTGACATGGAATGGTCTTTTAAGTCACTGGTTCTTTTTCTTTTCTTGTTTCCTAACTCATTTAGCTCATTCAGAGGATCTTGTTCTTTGAGGGGTTTATTGATGTCAATCTTTAGTTCTTTTTCAGTTTGATCAAGATATTCTATTCTTGTCTTTATCAATCCATAAATGGTTTTCCATCCTTTTTCTTTTCTATCAGGACAAGCTTGTACAACCTCTCTCTATTTAGCCAGATGTAAGTCATTGACTTTAAAATTTGCAATGACTTCAATTGTCCCATCTTCCCTATATACTTTCAGTAAGATATGGCCTTTTTTGTATGATAACATCACAGTTTATGATCTTTGAGCTTTTCTTCTTTTCAGCATCTTGTCATAATATTATCAAAGAGTAACTTCTTGTTGTGGTATTGTTCCACCACATCAATGCCCAAAAGATAAACTAATTCATTTTGCAGGTTTGTTTCAGCATCTTTAGTGGTGTTCTTCTCCCCCTCAGCAGGTGAACCAGTTGCTTAGCCTGCTGAAGGAATATCTTTTGTCTTAGCTCCTGATACATTTTCCACCACAGTGACAAACCTGTTCAAGGTTTCAGTAACCTTGTTTAATAGACTTGGAAGGGAATCCAAAGTCTTGAGCTGTTTTTGAACTGAAGAAACTAGAACTGGTAAAACTTGAAACTCCATTGGAAGTTCCTATTGAATGTTCTTCAGTTCAGCAGCCTAGTATGTAAGACTGGAGATAGTGGAAGTGAAAGTCTCTAGTTTTGTTGGAATCTCTTTTAAGTCCCCAGGTAGCTCGATTTCCCTATCTTTCACATGCTTCTTTAGCTCTTTAATCTCGCCAGATAATTCAGTGAATTTTGAGGGGAGCTCTTTCAGTTCAGTTGGTAAGCAGCTAGCAAAGTTATGTGAGGCCAAGAGTTTGGAGAGTTCAGGCTTTAAAGAGGTTACCAAAAGATTAGTAAGTTGGTTGATGTCTGGATATGAGGGCCTAGCCTTTAGTGAGGTAGCTTCAGCTTCATCTGTTGCCTTTTATTGTTCTAGCTCACTCTTCTGAGTCTGAAGTAAGTAAACTTGAGCCATTAACTCTTGAATTTGAGCTGATTTTAGAGATGGAGGATGTGGGAATGAAGTGTCTTCAGGGACATCATGAGAATTAGTATGAGTGTCTTTCTATTTTTTAGTTTCCTCCTCTTCACTCTTATTTGAAACAATAATAGGCTTATCTTGTGAGGATTAAGGAGTGAAAAAGGCAGATCTTGTGTCTTTCATGAGATCTGGTAAATCCTCCAGCTTTATTTTCTTTGAAATTTCATCAGCTTTGGACTCCTTATTTGTACCTAAGTCAGTGTGGGTAGTTTTTAACCTATCTTTAGCAGATTTGGTTTGATCTACAAGAACACTTAGATTAGTCCCTGCAAATATGTGATCAATTGAATCATGTTTGGTTCCTTTATCCATACCCTCTTGTGAAGGTATGGAATCATTAGGAGCAAATATTCTAGGATCAGCATCAGCTATGGAATATGCTGAAGCATCACATCCTGATGCAGACTCAGAGTGAAAATGAAAAAAGCTGAATAGACAGGTTCAATAATAAGAAATGCAGACATATCACTACTGAGCTGAGAGTGGGCTCCTTCTTTACTGGTGGCCCTTAAAGATGTTGGGCCACCAGCTGCTTGTTGTGCCTCTTTATGCATTTCACCAACCACTGGTGTGGGAGGTGAAGGATGGCTTGGGCTTTTGTCCTTGGCCAAACTGGACTGAGTTTCTTTTTCTGATTGGCCAATTTTGGATTTGGATGCCTCAGTTTTAGACTCAGATGTGTGTTTTGAAGATTGTTTTCTTCTGAGTCCACTTTAAGCTCCAGGCTTTTTGCCTTGGGGAACCTCCTCAGTTTGTGAGGAAGGTTTTGGAGCTTTGGTATAACAACCCACAATTTTCATCAATGTAATTATCCATCTATTAAATTAGATGCAATTGTCATCAATGTAATATCTACTTATTAAATTAAGTACAACCATTTTCACGGGAATATTTTTGCTTTATTCCACCTATTATGCAACGTAACTTGCATAACCTAAGTAAACGAGCTCACGCAACCTACCTATGCCAATTTCATCAACGTTTATAGCCAGTAAACGTTATAATATGTCAAGCAATATGTTTTAAACTCTATTTTATCATACGTTATCTATTTAACGTACTTTTCAAAACGTTATTACAAAACGGATTTCAAACGTTAACGTTTATATCAACACCCTAATTATATGAAATGTTTACATATAAAGTGAATGTTCAAGCTTGCAAGGCATGTGTACAAGTGTACAATGCATAACTTTTGAATATTAATTCCCTCCAAAACCAATGTACAACTCCCTAAAGCTCAAAGTACAAGTTAAACATGCATAGAATTCAAACTAGGTCATTTTCCCTCCAAAATCATGTTTATTTCTTACCACCACTTTAACACAAGTTACAACACTTAAAGCACAACTTCTAAACCAAGAAACTAAACCCTAAACAAAACCCTAATTCTAACCTAAACCTAGACGAAAACCTTAAACACCTAAAACTAGTTCTAACCTAACAATCAAGCACCTCAAGCACCTCAAGCACCTCAAGTAGCTACATGAATCACCTCCTTGCACCCTAGCTATTACTTGGTCACTACTCTACAACACTTTGGCCACCACTCCACTTAACTTAGTTACCACTCCAAGTAAACTTGGGCAATACTCTTTTCTTTACACTATATATACACGCATACATACATACACTTTCAATTCACCATCAAAACATCATACTACCTTAAAATCATATTCTAGTCATGCCATAGAAGAGAAGAAAAAAGGTTTAAGCTAACTAGAAGCCAAGATTTAAGAAGAAAGAAGTATTTGATTCATAACTTAAAGTGTTCGACCCATTTCATCAATTTTGACCCATTCAAGCTTTTGTAAGTCTTCACCATGTTCTATAAACTCTTGTATTGTTTTAGATTATACATCAGCTCCTATACATCCTTATGATCTCATGAAATCAGCCCTTAAACCCTAAAGCTTACTCATTTGGTTTTCCTAAACCAAACGCACTCTAAAAACCCTAAAAAGCTCTTTTCGTGTATCTAACAAGCTATAAGCCATAAGCTGTTATAATAAGCTATTTCAATAAGCTCATTTATCATTTCTATAAGCTTGAAAACTAATCTTAAAGCCTTAAACCCATCGGGTTAATCATTTTAAACCAAACGAACCCATTTTGGATTTTTAAGCTCACAAGCTCTTTTCATAAGCTATAAGCTCATAAAATTTACTTATTTTAGCTTATAGTAATAAGCTATAACCTGCAAAATTTATTTCTAAATAAAAAATATCAATATTATGGTTTTTGGACTTAATTCGCAAATGTTTTCATGCAAAGGGGTATATATTGTAAATTCTTGAAACATATAACTAGAGGGGCTGAAAATGTAATTATCCTAAAGTTAAACTTCAGGGGTTGTTTTGTCATACTTGAAAGTTAAAGGTTTAATGTTTTAAAAATATAATTAAAGGGTTAATTTTGTAAATATATATATATCAAGGGTATATATTGTCATTTTCATATTCTCAAGGGTATAAAATGTAATATTTTTATATTAATTATAAAAATATATTTAAATATTATAAGACTCGATTTTATTAAAACCCGACACATTTGTCGTTATCATTCGTCGATCAAAACACTATAAAATCAATTATGTTATATATTTAACATAATTTATCATCCGCTAGCTTTTGAAGAAACTTAAAAAGATAAAACCTTATCATTTAATCTATAATGTATCACGTTACTAGGGAGTTTCATGTGAGGGGTTTCATTTGAGTAGACGTTTTGACGAGTTGCTGGATTTATGATTTAAAGTGTCCTAGCTCCTCAAACGTTTACTACATGACCTCTGGATTATGATAGCCCGAACAGTGATACGATATTTTCACAAGTTATCAAACCAAAAACCGTTAAACTTTATGAAATAAAGTTTGTAATATCAACAATCGAACTAAGACTTGACATATTACCCCCAGGTTGCGTGACGAGGCTGTTTACTCTCATTTGAATTAAATTTCAAATCAATCAACTACCTTGATAAGGTGAGTTCATAGTCCCACCTTTACATGTTTTCTAAATCCCGTAGGGAGATACATGCTATAAACCATGAATACAAGTGTTTTACAACTGTATGCTATCCTGATATATTATTGCCTAAGTTTGCCTTCACTGCCAGTATTTCTTAATCATGAACCATTAGTCACTTGCGAGTGAACGTGAATATTGTGGATAGATCTATTAGGGGTGACGACTCCCGTTGGTGTACCCATACATAGGGTAACCAAACGCACTATATTTGAGAACAAAGGATAACTTTGGCAAGTTACCTTTCCTTAAGGACAGTTGTTCCTTCAAGTCGTTAAATTGACTTCGGATGTTAATGTTTGGTTGCATGAGCTTAGGGCAATAATACTGTTTTTCCTGATAATTGTATGTGTTGCAATTATTACCACTTATGATGACTTATATTCGATTATTACGTTTTAAACCTGTGAATTTCACTCAACCGTTATGTTGACCCTTTTAGCATGTTTATCTCAGGTAATTAAGCAAACTATGGTACGGAGTGGCATTAGACATGAGGACGTCCAAACCTGTTATCATTCAACTTTATGTTTTGAAATGTATTTTGGGACCTCTTTTGTAAAAACTCTGATGAATAATGAATGATAACTTATCTTTCAATAACGTCTCTTTTGAGTCGTTTTCTATTATTGTGACTATGATTCATTAAGTAATACTCCAGATTAGCTTTCGCTGCTATATGTCAAATATGGGGGTGTTACATATTGGTATCAAGAGCTGCGGTTATAGAGAACAAGGTTAAAACCTAAACTATAACTATTTTCCATCCAAGAAAGTCCTCCGTGCCACTACATTTCCTGAATAGTATGTAAAGATACATTATTATTAAATAAATAACTTATGTTATTTACACTGGGTTGTTACATAAATATGTCTTCAAACACTTTCGACTATATCTACCCTATTATCGTCCCATCTGATTTCGATGTTGAGGATGCCTTTTCCTCTACAAACACTCCTGACTATACCCCGGCTTCACCAGACTATTCCCCAGCTTCATCAGGAAACACCTCTCATGATCCTTCAAATGATTTATCTAAGTATCTTTTGGCCTCACTAGCCATCTCACCTTTCCACGATGATCCGTATATGAAGGTTATGCAAGCATGTAATGCTACTAGTAATGAATTACCTATTCCTCTGCCATAAGATGTTTTTGCTCCACCAATTGTTTTGCCTCCATCTCTAGTGTTACCACTGTTTGATCCCCAAGATTTCTTTCTTCCTGAAGAGATTTTACCACCTCAGAAACGAGCCCGTTTCCTATCACCCTCCTCTACTAATTTCTCTACCCCACCTCAGGTATTTGAGATTGGAGAAAGTTCTCATAAGACGCATCTGGAACGTCATGAGGAACAGATCGAGACTATTTTGAATCACTTAGATGAGCTCCCTCTTGAGCGCATTGAGCACATGGAAGATAAGATAAAAGGTCTTGGTAATGGTCGAGTAATCATACAGTGAGATTTTGACCAACTAGAAACCAAACTTCAAGAAGCCCGTACTCAGATTTCTAAATTTCAGAGAGAGCAAATAAGACATGATGATGAGATTGTTCTTGCTCACGTCAGGACTTCTACTCTAGAGATACTCATCGAGGATATTCAAGTTCGACACCGATCAGATATGAAGAATCTTCTGGACAAGATTCATAAGCTCAAGAACCACAAGGGAGGACCACCACCACCAGACTACTAGACTAAATCCTTATCATTTACAACTTTTGTTAGAATCCAACCACTGGATGTGTGGCATAAATAATGACACTTGTTAAATTTTAACTATGTAAAATATGTAGAGAAGTTGTTTATGACTTAATACAGTGGTGATTCCATTATACCTCGCTGTTTTATGATACCGATTTATGTTTATTGTGGTTATCTATCCTATGTCTTGTATTACGATTACTCATGTACGGTATGATCCATAATGAGTTATCTAAGTGGTCACGGTATCATACCACAACCACTGAGAAGTAAACCTATCCCCGAGAAACCTAATGAGTCAAATACTTGTTAGAATGTCAATTCCAAGATCTTTCGTATTAACCTACAATGTAATATCAAAGGATGTGTATTTCCTTGTTAAAACTTGCATAAAAATGATAATCCATACAATGATATGTTAAATATATTCAATATCATTAAGTATGAAATTTTTGATTTTTATACAATAACTTGTGATATTACTATCATTATATGAATTTTTATTCTATGTTGTCTTGTAAATGTTGATAGAATGGCTCCCAAGAGGACACCAACATCTATAGCACCAGCCATGTCTCAGGCTGCCATCAGGAAACTAGTTGTTCATAGTGTTTCTGCACCTCTGGAAGCACAAGCTGCTACCATGGCAAATGATAACAATACCAATAGAAACACCAGACCAAGAGAAGCTCCTGTAGCAAGAAAATGTAGCTACAAAGAGTTTATGAGCTGCCAACCTTTCAATTTCAAAGGTACGAAAGGCGTTGTTGGCCGCATCCGCTGGTTTGAACAAACTGAATCAGTATTTCTCCGTAGTAACTGTACCGAGGACTACAAAGTGAAATTTGCTACAGGTACTCTAACTGAAGAAGCTTTATCATGGTGGAATTCATTGGCCTATTAGAATAGAGGAAGCTTACAAGATCACCTGGTCCGAATTTAAGAAGCTCTTAATAAAGAAGTATTATCCCCGAAACAAGGTCAAGAAAATAGAAGATGAATTTTACAATCTGACTGTAAAAGGGAATGATCTCAAGACTTACATTAGAAGATTCCAGGAATTGGCAGTCTTATGCCCAACTATGGTGCCAAATTCTGAGAAACTCATGGAAGTCTTCATCGGGGGATTACCCAGAAGTATTGAAGGAAATGTTACCGCTTCAAAGCCTCAAACTTTGGAAGAAGCCATTACCATAACTCAGGGTTAATGCATCAAGTAACAAAGCACAATTCTGTACAAGGAACCAATGATCACAAATGAAAGTTTGATGATAGAAGAACCTTCACCAACAACAACTACCAAAACAACCCGTAACAACAATAGCAACCGCAACAATGATTACCAACAACAACAGAATAGAAGGCAAGAAACTGTCAGGGCTTATGCTGCCGCCCCAACTGAAAATAGTAGGTATACTGGAAGCCTTCCCCTGTGTAAGAAATGCACCCTGCATCACACAGGACCTTGCACTGTTAAGTGTCAGACTTGCAACAAGGTGGGTCATCTGACCAGGAACTGCAGAAACAAAGGGCCAGCCACTGGAAGTAACTTGCAACCAGTGTCAGTAACTTGTCATGCCTGTGGAGAAAAAGGGCATTACAGAAACCAGTGCCCAAAGGCAAACAACAGTGCCCATGGAAGAGCATACTTGCTGAGGGACAAGAACGCTCACCAAGACCCGAACGTAGTCACGGGTACGTTCCTTCTAAACCAACATCTAGCTAGAGTATTATTTGATTCAGGAGCCGATAAAAGTTTTGTATCCATATCTCTTGCTTCTAAGCTTAATATCCCACCAATTACACTAGATACTACTTACGACATTGAAATGGCCGATGGAAACCTAGTAGGCACTAATACCGTTATCCAGGGTTGCACCCTGATCTTGCTAAACCAACCTTTCGAAATTGATCTCATGCCGATTAAGCTCGGTAGTTTTGACGTCGTCATTGGTATGGATTGGTTATCCAAGTATCATGCTAGAATTATCTGTGACGAGAAAGTCGTCCACATCCCAATCGACGGTGAAACTTTGATCATCCGAGGTGATCAAAGTAAAACCCGACTAAGCCTCATATCCTGTATTAAAACCGAAAGGTATATATCCAGAGGATGTCAAGTCTTCGTGGCCCAAGTAATGGAGAAGAAGTCAGACGAAAAATGACTAGAAGATATACCGGTAGTCAGAGGATTTCTGGAAGTTTTTCCCGAAGATCTACCTGGCCTTCCTCCAGTTCGCCAAGTAGAATTCCAAATCGATTTAATTCCAGGAGCGGCACTAGTAGCTTGAGCACCCTACAGATTAGCTCCTTCAGAAATGCAGGAACTATCAGATCAACTACAAGAGTTAGCAGATCGAGGTTTTATCCGACCAGGTACTTCGTCCAAGACTGCTTTTAGAACAAGGTACAAACACTATGAATTATAAGTGATGCCATTTGGTTTAACTAACGCACCTGCTGTGTTCATGGATCTCATGAACCGTGCGTGTAAACCATACTTGGATAAATTTGTGATAGTGTTCATTGATGATATTCTTATCTACTCCCGTAACAAAGAAGAACACGCAGATCACCTGAGAATAATCTTAGAATTACTCAAAAAGGAGAAATTATATGCCAAGTTCTCCAAATGTGATTTCTGGATTAGTATCGTGCAATTCTTGGGCATGTAATTGATAGTCAAGGAATTCACGTTGACCCCGCCAAGATTGAAGCAGTTAAGAATTAGGAATCCCCTACCACACCTACAGAAATACGCCAATTCTTAGGACTCGCCGGCTACTATCACTAGGCGGGTACCGGGACATATGCGGGTACCCGAAAAGTGAGCGGTATACCCGCGGGTTCGGTCACGGTTAACCGTTTTTTGAATTATATTAGAGTTTAACCGTATAAAAAATTACATAGTCTAGAAACATGAAATGTATTTCTTAGGGAAATATTAAAAATGAGTTGAATTGAAAAAGTATATAAACACTTAAGTATTTCGGTACAATAATTGCAAATTTTTTTCAAATATTCATATATAAGTATTACAAAAATATATTATGACGTTACTAGATTACGATCACATTAATCAATTTTCACACATAGATTTTTACAAATGTTTACTTTACGAGCGAAAAAGTCGTTATACAATAAAAGTATTGCAATAATCGGTTAATACTTGTACAATTATTTGAATATTAGTTAGAAAAAATAATCATGTATTTAGCACGGTTCGGTATCGGTTTACCGCGGATATCTAAAAGTAAAAACGAATCCGAACCATTATAAAGAGGGTTTTTTTTTTTCCAGGTTTCGGTTTTTTTTCGGGTTTCGGTTTCTTCGGTTTCGGGGTTTTTTCGAGTGTACGGATGAGGCGGTTCATTTTGGCTCGGGGGGGTTCGTCAGTTTCTCGGTTTTTTTGAACGCCCCTGGTTCATGGATCTCCTGAACTGTGTGTGTAAAAACCATACTTGGATAAATTTTATGATAGTTGTTTATTGAATGATATTCTTATCTTCTCCCGTAACAAAGAAGAACTGCATGAGCACTGAGATTAATCTTGAGAATTACTCAGAAAGAAATGCGAAAGAAATTGTATGCCAAGTTCTCCAAATGTGATTTTCTTGATCAGTATTGCAATTTCTTCGGGCTGTGATTGATAGTCAGGATTCACGTTGATCCCCGCCAAAGATGGAAGCAGTTAAGAATTTGGGCGATTCTCCTATCTACACCTACGGAAGTACGCCAATTCTTAGGACTTGTAGGTTACTATCGGAGATTCATCAAAGATTTCTCAAAAATTGCGAAGTCTTTGACTGAATTAACCCAGAAAAACAAAGAGTATATCTGGGGAGACCAAGAGTCAACTTTCCAACTGCTAAAACATAAATTTTATGAAGCTCCAATCTTAACATTACCAGAAGGGAACGACGATTTTGTTGTTTACTATGATGCATCCCATCAAGGTCTGGGAGCAGTGCTAATGCAAAGAGAAAAAGTTATTGCATATGCATCTCGACAACTTAAGCCTAATGAAGAAAACTATACCACACACGATCTCGAATTAGGAGCAGTTGTGTTCGCTCTTAAAATTTGGAGACACTATTTGTATGGCATAAAGTGTACTGTGTTCACTGATCATAAAAGTCTTCAGCATATCCTTGATCAGAAAGAGTTGAACATGAGACAACGTCGTTGGTTAGAATTGCTCGCAGATTACGATTGTGAGATTTGCTACCATCCTGGAAAGGAAAATGTTGTAGCAGATGCCTTAAGCCGGAAAGACAGAATCAAACCACTCCGAGTCAGGGCATTAGTCATGACCCTTCACCCAAAATTACCATCACATTCCTCGAAAAGCCAAATTGAGGCACTCAAAGAAGAGAATCTCAAAGTTGAGACCATCGAGGAATGGACAAAGCATTTGACGTACGTCCTGATGGAACCGATGTATCAAGAATCGAAGTTGGTTACATCTTTGAATAATTTAAAGAGACTTGATCATGAAAGAATCTTCATTAAATCAATGTATTCCATTTCACCAAGGTTCTGCAAATGTATTAGGAATCTAAAGAAAACTTATTGATTGGGGGTGGCCTAACATGAAGGTAATCATTGCAGAATATGTTGGCAAATGTTTAACATGCTCTAGAGTTAAAGCAGAATGTCAGAAGCCATCCCGGTCTTACTGGATACAACAGGAGATTTTACCATGGAAATATGGGAAAGAATAACGATGGACTTCATTACAAAACTACCCAAAACGTCAAGCGGACATGACACAATTTGGGTCATTGTAAACCGCTTTACTAAATCAGCACCTTTCATCCCCACCAGAGCAACAGATAGTATGGAAACCCTTACAAGATTGTATATAAAGGAAATAGTTTCACGGCTTGGAGTACCAATATCCATCATATCGGATCGTGACAGTCATTTCACATCCATATTCTGACAGTCATTGCAGAATGCTTTGGGTACTCAATTAGACATGAGTACAACATATCATCCTGAAACTGATAGACAAAGTGAAAGAACCATCCAAACACTCAAAGACATGCTTCGAGCCTATGTTATAGATTTTGAAAAAGGTTGGGAAAGACACTTACCATTGGTAGAATTTTCTTACAATAATAGTTACCATGCCAGTATTAAGGCAGCACCATTCGAGGCACTTTATGGTCGAAAGTGTAGATCACCTGTCTGTTGGGCCAAAGTTGGAGATGTTCAACTCATGGGACCAGAGATAATCCATGAAACCACCGAAAAGATAGTACAAATCCAACAACGCTTGCAAGCTGCAAGAGATCGGCAAAGGAGTTATGTCAACATAAGGCGAAAGCCTTTGGAATTCCAAGTTGGAGATTGTGTTATGTTGAAAGTATCACCTCGAAAAGGTGTCATCCGATTCGGAAAGCGAGGAAAGTTTAATCCCCGGTACATTGGACCATTTAAGATCCTTAAAAAGGTCGGCCCAGTGGCATAAACACTTGAGCTTCCTAAAGAACTCAGTAGTATTCACAGTACTTTCCACGTTTCTAATCTAAAGAAATGCCTATCTGATGAATCTCTCGTCATTCCAATGAAAGAGCTTCGGCTTAATGACAAACTCAATTTTGTGGAAGAACCAATGGAAATTATAGATCATGAAGTCAAGCAACTGAGACAAAGTCGTATTCCTATAGTCAAAGTAAGATGGAACTCTAAAAGAGGACCAGAATTTACGTGGGAACGCGAAGATCAAATTCATGCCAAGTATCCACATCTATTTTCAAACATCACTCCGGTATCCAACTAAATCTCGGGACAAGATTTCTTTTAAGGTTGGGAGACTATAACAACCCACAATTTTCATCTATGTAATTATCCATTTATTAAATTATATGCATTTGTCATCAATGTAATATCTACTTATTAAATTAAGTACAACCATTTTCATGGGAATATTTTTACTTTACTTTACCTATTATGCAACGTAACTTGCATAACCTAAGTAAACGAGCTCACGCAACCTACCTATGCCAATTTCATCAATGTTTATAGCCAGTAAACGTTATAATATGTCAAGCAATATGTTTTAAACTCTATTTTATCATACGTTATCTATTTAACGTACTTTTCAAAACGTTATTACAAAATGGATTTCAAACGTTAACGTTTATTTCAAAAACCCTAATTTCATGTTGAAACAAGTGTACAAATGTCTAAAGCAAGTGTACAAGTTATTTTTGAATGTCTTTTCCCTCACAAACCCTAGTACAACCTTCTAAAGCCCAATGTACAAGTTAAACATGTATAGAATTCAAACTAGGTCATTTTCCCTCTTAAATTATGTTTATTTCTTTCCACCACTTTAACACAAGTTACAACACTTAAAGCACAACTTATAAACTAAGAAACTAAACCCTAAATCATTCTAAAACCCTAATCTTAACCTTAAACCCAAAACAAAACCCTAATTCTAACTAACCTAAAACCTATGATTAAATCCCTAAAACACCTAAAACTAGTTCTAACCTAAAAATCAAGCACCTCAAGTAGCTCTATGAATCACCTCCTTTCACCCTAGCTATTACTTGGTCACTACTCTACAACACCTTGGCCACCACTCTACTTAACTTGGTCACCACTCCAAGTAAACTTGGGCAATACTCTTTTCTTTACACTATATATACACGCATACATACATACACTTTCAATTCACCATCAAAACTTCATACTACCTTAAAATCATATTCTAGCCATGCCATAGAAGAGAAGAAAGAAGGTTTAAGCTAAGTAGAAGCCAAGATTTAAGAAGAAAGAAGTCTTTGATTCATAACTTAAAGTGTTCGACCCATTTCATTAATTTTGACCCATTCAAGCTTTTGTAAGTCTTCACCTTGTTCTATAAACTCTTGTATTGTTTTAGATTATACATCAGCTCCTATACATCCTTATGATCTCATGAAATCAGCCCTTAAACCCTAAAGCTTACTCATTTGGTTTTCCTAAACCAAACGCACCCTAAAACCCTAAAAAGCTCATTTTGTGCATCCAATAAGCTAAAAGCCATAAGCTGGTCTATTAAGCTATTTCAATAAGCTAACTTATCATTTTTATAAACATTAAAACTAATCTTAAAGCCTTAAACCCATCGGGTTAATCATTTTAAACCAAACGAACCCATTTTGGATTTTTAAGCTCACAAGCTCTTTTCATAAGCTATAAGCTCATAAAAGTTACTTATTTTAGCTTATAGTAATAAGCTATAACCTGCAAAATTGATTTCTAAATCAAAAATATCAATATTATGGTTTTTGGACTTAATTCGCAAGATGGTTTTCATGGCAAAAGGGGTATATATTGTAAATTCTTAAAACATATAACTAGAGGGGCTGAAAATGTAATTATCCTAAAGTTAAACTTCAGGGGTTGTTTTGTCATACTTGAAAGTTAAAGGTTTAATGTTTTAAAAATATAATTAAAGGGTTAATTTTGTAAATATATATATATCAAGGGTATATATTGTCATTTTCATATTCTCAAGGGTATAAAATGTAATATTTTTTATAAAAATATATTTAAATATTATAAGACTAGATTTTATTAAAACCCAACACATTTGTAGTTATCATTCGTCGATCGAAACACTATAAAATCAATTATGTTATATATTTAACATAATTTATCATCCGCTAGCTTTTGAAGAAACTTAAAAAGATAAAACCTTATCATTTAATCTAAACGATCACGTTAACTAGGAGTTTTTATAATGTGAGGGGTTTCATTTGAGTAACGTTTGACGAGTTGCTGGCTGGAATTACGATTTAAAGTGTCCTAGTCCTCAAACGTTTTACTACATGACCATCTGATTAATGATAGCCCGAACTGAGATATACGTTATTTCACAAGTTATCAAACCCAAAAACCGTTAAACTTTAGAAATAAAGTTTGTAAAATCAACAACAAACTAAGACTAACTGACATATTACCCCCAGGTTGCGTGACGAGGCCGTTTACTCTCATTTGAATTAAATTTTAAATCAATCAACTACCTTGATAAGGTGAGTTCATAGTCTCACCTTTACATGTTTTCTAAATACCGTAGGGAGATACATGCTATAAACCATGAATACAAGTGTTTTACAACTGTATAATATCCTGATATATTATTTGCCCTACGTTTTTTGCTTTATATCCTGCCAGTATTTCTAAGTCATGAACCCATTAGTCACTATTGCAGTGAACGCGAAATATTGTGGATAGATCTATTGGGGGTGACGACACCGTTGGTGGTAACCCATACTGGATAACCAAACGCAACGCACTATATTTTAAACAAAGATAACTTTGGCAGTATTACCTTTCCTTAAGGACAGTTGTTCCTTTAAGTCCGTTAAATTGAACTTCGATGTTCAGTTTGGTTGCATGATCTTAGAGCAGATAATACTGTTTTCTACATGATAATTTATATTTCGTTGCAATTATTACTATAACATTTTGACTTGTATAGATTATTACATTTCAAACACTGGAATTTCACTCAAAACCGTTGAGTGACCAATTTTTAGAGCGGTTTTCCTCAGGTAATTGAGCAATCTATGGCACGGAGTGACATTGGATATGAGGACGTCCAAACCTGTTATCACATTCAACTTTTATGTTTTTGAAAATGTATTTGGGACCCCCTTTTGTAAAAAACTCTGCTGAATAATGACTGATAACTTATCTTTTAAAAAACGTAGTCTTTTTGAGTCGTTTCATATTATTGTGACTATGATTCTAGAAGTAATACCCCCAGATAACTTCCACTGCTATATGTCCAAAATAAGGAGGTGATTACACATACCTCCTTAAAAATAATAAAAATTCCGGCAAGCAATCATACTAAGAAAACAAGACATTTTGTACAATATGAATTTCAGGTTACCTGACCTAACGTTTGACCCACACATGAATTTTTACCCCGTTTTTTTTTTTTTTGCCTATTATGCAACCAAACCCACCCGTTTTTGTACCTACACCCTTGATGTATGAAAGATACTGACATATATAAAATTTTAATCGTACCTTAAGCGTTCTTATAATTTAGGGATATCATTTGTGTTAGAATAGATTACGTTGAGACTCCGTTTTCAAGCTTCTTTAGTATCCGTAATTTTCACATATCCATTCTTTGCAAGCAGGGGCGGATCCATAGTTTGAGTGGGGGGTGTGGGGGGGGGGGGGGGGGGGGGGCGGTGCCCTCCATGGCTAGACGAAAAAGACGAGATTATAGTGTATTTTTCTTTCGGTTTTGAACGTTTTTTAAATTGCCCCCCACTTAAAACTCAAATTGCCCCTCACTCGCACACTAAAGTCCAACATTTAACGCTCTAAAACCTTATAATTTCTTCATTTCTAAGTAACAATACTCGATTTTTTATTTCGATCATAATTTTTATCATAGTTTTTTGGCCGTATTATATTGCTATTGTCAAAAAAAAAAACTTGCCGCCTACAATCCGATTTTCTTGTTCCGCCACTATTTGCAAGTACCCAAAGAGCATGTGAACTTATCTTCAGGTGGTACACCTGACATTTCCTTTTGACAGGTCAACACAAAAGTGAACCCTCATTGACTTGATACTTTGACTTTGCCCAATTGTATTGGTTTCTATGTCTCCTGTTCCAATTGATTTTTTTTCATACTTATTCAGCTAATCCAAAAGGAAAAATAGTAACTGCTAAATTTTATCAAGGATAACCGTATGAAAATCAAAATATTAGGATTCTATGACTGAATAAACAGTATGACCATAACCGTAAATAAACTGTATGATTAAATGATGAAATTGTATGTATGTTTTGGGCTTGAATCATAGTGTATGATCACAAGTAAATAAGTAGTCTTAGAATGAGAAAAACTATATGATCACAACCGAAATAAAATCATAATGACATACCATTGAATAAAGCTTAGTCCCAAACCTCATCTTCGGTTTGAATGGAGATTTGACTTCCCCAGGAAACAATGGGTACAGATTTAGGGCCCGTTTGGTTTATGAATTTACTTTAGGATTTGGGTTACAAAATGAAAATCATCCGTTTGGTTGTGATTATAGGATTTGGATTTTGGCATTTATCCTAAATATTAGGCCTTTTACAAAAGTCGAGTGATATGGGTGGTTTTCTAACCAAAGTGGGGCCATATTTTATTTTGTCCATGTATTCTTTTGTCTCTTCTTCTTATTTGTATAATAAAACAATAAAATTATCACTCATTTTCATCTTTCTTACCTCATTAATGATATAAATAATTTTTAAAATATATTTTAATATATAATATACTTTTAAATATTATTTTTTCTTTCCTACATCAAATTCTAATCTAAATCCTAAACCAATTTTAAATTCAAATCCAAATCATAATCCTAAACCCATCTACAAACCAAACGGGCCCTTAGTATACCTTTTTTTAAAAGATTTTACAATTTACCCCCTTAAACTATAGTAGAATAACTTTTTAGTACATGTGTATTCTATATCTTTTGAATAATAACAAATAAAAAACAAAAATTTAAGAAAATAGTGACAAATTAGGAAATTTTAAGTTATATTTCCAAATAAAAATTAGAATTAAATAGAAAAAGTAAAAGAATGTTTCTTAATAAAGAAACAATCTTTTTTTTGAAATACGAAGATCCCCACTTGAGGTTTTCCTTTATTAGATAAAAGATATCCATTTATATAACTTTTTAACTATGTATTAGACTTTTACATAACTTTTTAACTATGTATTAGACTTTTACATAATTTTTAACTATGTATTAATTAATTAATATTTTGCATAGATTTTTGTTGCTTGAATGATTTTACTTTGTTTAACTCACTTTGTTTTTAAGTTGATCTTCTTATAATTTAGTTATTGATATTATGTTTTAAACATTATGCGTGTTTAGTAGCACATAATAACTCTTAAAAAATATGTGTGTTGCTATATGCCCTCGTCTATTTATTTTCATTTTACAATAACCCGTGAGGTCGTGCCTTCAATTTGATATTTATGTTTTTTAATTAATAGTAATTTTAGTTGTACTTAGTTTTAAACTCGTGTATGCATGAGTTAAGCTTATAAAGAGAAATAGCATGGGTCGTTATTGAATGTGGATAATTAAAAAAATATTTTTTCGAATATCTTTACTTAATCTCATAAAGAAAAATAACATGAATTATTCATATATGTATAATATCGTGTTTAATTTACATTTCGTGTTAGCTCATGTTTATCTTTTTATGTTTAGAATTTTGTACAAATACATTAGTTTAATATATAATGATAACAATATTTATAAATAACAACAACATACTGTTATATGTATTTTTATAAATATAAAGTATATGTGATATAAAGTCCATAGTGTATAAAGTTTAAGAGTATTTATTAATATTATAAAATTATTGAAAAACATGAAAACTGATAATTATATTTTAAGTTTATATTTTATTTAAACTTTAACTACTAAAGTTTTATTAATAAGTCTTTCATTTTTTAAGTTTCTTTTTATTTTTTTACAAAACTAACACATATATTTAGCACATTAGCACATTTTATAAATTAAACGAAAATTAAAGAGTTTGATCAAGTTGAGTTTTAAATTTGATTTTTGTTGACAAACAAGCAAGCATGATTATCCGCGCGTTGTTGCGGGACGTTAATTTTTCGCGCGTTGTTGCGAGCCATTATTATTATTATTATTTTTTTATTTTGTGCGAGTTTATTTTTCGGTCTCATGTTTAATAGTTTGTTTTTTTATATGAGCTTATGTGTTGGGCCTCATGTTTAAATGTTTCTTTTTTTAGCTATATGCTTTTTTTTAATATAAATTTATGGGATTACGTGTGCCTTAAATGACAATCGCGTGTTACTGCAGAGCATTTTTTATTGTATTTTGTGCGAGTTTATTTTTTCGGTCTCATGTTTAATAGTGCGGGTTTATTTTTTCGGTATCATGTTTAATACTTTGTTTTTTTTCTTTATATGAGTTTATGTCATGCGCGTTGTTGCAGGGTGTTAATTTATATTTTATTTTTTTGCGAATTTAATTTTTTTGGTCTCATGTTTAATAATTTTTATTTTTATTTTTTATATGGGCTTATGTGTTGGGCCTCATGTTTAAAGGTTTTTTTTTGCTATACCTATTGCCCAGCATCAAGGTGACCTAAAGGGACTAATTTTGCAACTAATTTAAAACCTCTTTGGTTTAGACGATTCTTGCCTAGTAACAGGGAATCTCACGAGATTGTGTCCATGGGTGAAGTTCTCCAATTTTCTTCCATTAATAACTTGCAGGTGCTTCTTTGTTTAATGAGGGTTTCATAACACTCGCATTGTCTATCTAGGAGGTTGTGGGTTATGATTGTGCTGAATTCTTAAAGTCTAAATCGAAATTCAGGAACATAGTTGGGTACCTTCGTGTGTCCAAGCTTGGTAATGCTCAATCTGAATTTGCGCTAAAAAAGAGGATAGTTTTTGGTGGTCAACATTGAAGGAGTTCCCTTAAACGCTTGTCTCGTTCAACTTTTCAAAGATTGGGTCTAAATGGGGAGAATTAGTTGGTCCTAGAAGACGGGTATGAGGACCTTTTTGAGCAAGGGAAACTATTTTTATTATGACAGCCTACTGAGAAGACACCTGGAAAGTTTCAAGCTTATCGGTAAAAGGTAAGGTTTTTTGGGGCTCGTGCCAATGAACTCTTTTTGTTTTGGTCCCCATCTTTCAAAGAAGTTCCTGAGCAAGAGTTGTGTTTAGATGACGACTCCATTAAGGCTAACGAAGAGGCTAATAATCTGAATCTCGGCGATGAGAATGATAGTGAAGTAGTTTCGGACACATATTTTGGTGATTAATGTGAAGATCATGGTGTCGAGCATCATCATGTAAATAAACCTTCTAAAGTTAAGAGGTTTCGGCAGATCCTTTCAAAATTTACGCTTGCTTGACAAACGTAATAACGAAGCAAGAACAAACGGATTCGTCCAACCAGTATCCATATCCTCCGGGATTCACGTCCTGCCAATTATATTCCAACTTGTAATCAAGATCGCCCTGATGTTGCATCTGTTCGCCTACTATTAAGTCGGCCAGAGATATTCGTCACCATGTCAGTCATTGGTCTTAGTTCGAGAGTTAATGGAGGACTCGGTTACCACAGACGTGGTTTCATCTCCTTTGGAGCAAGCCTAATCCTGTTCGCATAAGGGAGGTTCTCTGTTGGAAGTCATTACGGCATGATTAAGGTAGTCATACAATGGGATTCTCTATGCGGGTTGCCTATAAGATATGGAAATTATTAATGTTCGCAAGGAGATCGTGATGGTTTCCAAGTGTGAATTAATTGTCTTTAAATATCTAATAGGCTAAAAAGAATGGATCAGGGATTGAATTATAAACATAAGGTGAAGTTTTCTGACTTTACAAGAAATAAAATGGAAAACATGTTCTCTATTGAGGCTAAAATTTTGTGGAGGGTAATAGTAGTTTTGATCATTTTTTATGAGACCCTTGGTAATTCAGGGGGTATTTTTTATGTTTATAGGATCGTCTTATGTTTCCGTAAAGATCAACAATTATCTCTATAACATTTGTTGTTTTTATATGGGACTTGGGTTCCAAATAACACCAAATTGCTCATTGTATCTGTGTATGCCCCTCAATCCGCTACTGATAAACGTCTCTTGTGGAGTTATATTACGGGTCTTTTATCTCGGTGGAATAGAGAGGTTTTGGTTACGGGAGATTTTAATGAAGTCCGTTTCGAGAGAGAAAGGCTGGGTTCTGTTTTTAATGTGCATGGGGCTAACGAGTTCAATAGCTTTATTTCTAACGCGGGGCTTGTGGAGATTCAGTTGGAAGGTTATTCGTTCACTTGGTCTCATCCGTCAGCTGCAAAAATTGATTAAGTTGTAACGTTCCTTGGTTTCTGAAGGTTTTCTTTCTTTATTATCCCCATATTTTAGCTTTATGTCCTTGATAAAATCTGTCGGATCAACCGACGGTTTTGCTTCGTGAGAATGGTTACAGATTAATGGTGGCAACCCCCTTTAGGTTAATCATCTTGGTTTTCTTCCCTTGGTTTGAACGAATTTCAGGACTGCTTGGAATTCATTGTTCTTGAGGATTCTAATGGTATGGTCCGGTTCAAAAAGAAACTGCAAATGCTGAAAAAGGAAATTCGATCATGGGTGGCTGTTCATAAACGAAAACAGCCGGGAAGGTCAATTGATATTCAAGAGAAATTGAGTGGTATTGATCATATTTTAGATCAAGGTGAGGTCTGATGTAATTCTTCTTTCCCGGATAGAGTTGACGAAACAAATGCAAGATATCAAGTCCACTGCTGTTCGTGACCAAATGCAGAAGGCTAAGATTCAGTGGGCTGTTGAGGGTGATGAGAACTCCAAATTTTTTCATGGTATTGTTAATCGTAAGCGCGTTCACTTATCAGTCAAGGGCGTTATGGTTGATGGAGAATGGGTTGATGAGCCTAATCGTGTTAAAGAAGAATTCCGTTCTCACTTTGCTAATAGGTTCCAAGACACGGGCGTGAGTCGTTGTCGGCTGAATTTCAGGTTCCCGTCTCGCCTCACTGCTGACCAGATTTCTGATCTGGAAAAGCCGGTGTCCTTTGATGAAATTCGCAAAGCTGTATGGAGTTGTGGCGAAAATAAATCGCCTGGGCCGGACGGGTTCACTTTTGAATTCTTTCGCAAATATTGGGATTCCATTGGGCCAGATATGTGCGTCGCGGTAGAGTGGTTTTTCAGGCATAACTCTTTTGCTAAAGGTTGTAATGCTTCTTTTATCACTTTGATTCCGAAAAGTCAGGATCCCAAGACCGTGAGTGATTTTCGGCCTATTAGCTTAATCGGGAGTCTATATAAAGTTGTGACAAAAATTCTTGCTATTCGTTTGTCTTCGGTATTCCGGACCTTATTTCAGATGTTCAGGCCGCATTTCTCCCTAAACCGTCAGATTCCTGAATGGGCCTTAATTTAAAAAGAGTTACTCTCTTGTGAAGCATAAAAAGCAGTCAAGCGCATGGTTTTCAAAATTGATTTTGCCACAGCTTACGGACTCAGTTCGGTGGGAATTACCTGGATATGTTTCTTTTTCTTTTGTTTTCGTTGTTAAATGGCGCTCTTGGATAAAAGAAGTTTAATCTCATGGTAGTGGCTTCTGTTCTTGTTAATGTAGTCCTACTTCAGAATTTACAATTTATTGCGGTCTAAAACCAAGGGTATCTTTGGCTCTTTACCCTCTTCATTCTTGTTATGGAATCGCTCCATTTGTCGGTTTCTAGAACTGTCGAGGCTGGTATATTCACTGGTATTAAAATTGATTCTGCTCTCTCGATTTCTCATCTTTTTTATGCGGACGATGCGGTATTTATTGGTGAGTGGACGGATAGTAACTTAAGGAGTATTATTCAAATGCTCCATTGTTTCTCGTTGGCGTCGGGGTTGAAGATTAATCTTCAGAAAAGCAATCTTCTAGGAGTGGGTGTCACCGG
The DNA here is from genome assembly GCA_026074375.1 of Tanacetum coccineum. Taxonomy (NCBI): domain Eukaryota; kingdom Viridiplantae; phylum Streptophyta; class Magnoliopsida; order Asterales; family Asteraceae; genus Tanacetum; species Tanacetum coccineum. The sequence continues at coordinate 40,236 of BQNB010000897.1, read as the reverse complement.
CAGTTTAGTTAATGAAGCGGCTGCCTCCATTGGTTGTTCGGTCATGAAAGCCCCTTTCAAATACTTAGGGGTTATGGTTGGAGGTAATATGTCTAAGATCAATGCTTGGATGATATGTTGGTAAGATAAGTCTAGGCTTTCGAAGTGGAAATTAATAACCCGACTCCATAGGAGGTGTCATTAAACACGTTAACTAAAGGTGGTTTTAGGCTCAACTCCCATCTACCCGAATGTCTTTATACAAGTTGCCGAAGACCCGTGTTACATGAGATGGAATCTTAGCGTCGAATTTTTTTAATGGTGTTCAAAGGTGTCGATAGGAAAATTTCGTGGGTTAAGTGTGAGAAAGTCTCGCTTCTAAGAAAATAGGTTTAGGTGTCACCAGATTTTATGCCCTTTAATCGTGCGCTTATTTCAATGGTTGTGGAGATTTTCTTCTCATGAAATTCGATTTGTTGTTTCGTTTCATTTCAGCCATGCATGGTTCTTCTTTTCAGATATCGCTCATTCTTTCCATTGTTCGAGATCGGTTGTCCATATTATCGAAGTTTCGGCTTAAAAATTCAAGGTATAGACTTCTATCTCATGTAAGCGTCGTGTTGGTTCAGGTATGCAAACTCGCTTCTGGGAAGATCTTTGGTTAGGTGAGTGCCTTTCAATGGAGCTTTACCTAGGTGTACGACCTGGAGAACAACAAAGAATGTTCAGTTTCGGTTAAATGCAAGGGCGAGATCGATAGCTCTTTTCGTCGCCATGTCAGTGGAGGTGTGAAACTCACACACGAAAACATTCAGGATTTGGTAAGGTCGAAGGTTCTTTCTAATGAGATGGATAGGAAGGTCTTGGACTTAAACGGGGGTGGGGACTTTTGTGTTAAAGATGCTTCTTGACCTTGGGATCGAGGTCTACTTCCAAAAGATAATGTGCTACGAGATGGATTAGGGGAGATATTCCTATTAAGGTGAATGTTTTCGCGTGGAAACTCCACCTTGATCGCCTCCCCACTAGGTCTAACCTTCTCAAACGTGGTATTCAGGTGCAATCTTCTTTATGTCCGATATGTAATGTCTTGCAGGAAGATACATCCCATCTTTTCTTTTCCTGTGACGTGGCTTTAGCTATTTCTCGGCTTATATGTCAATGGTGGAACGTTTCTTGGAGCCCTGTTTGATTCTTATTCGGCTGGTTGGAGTGGTTTATTCTATCGATTGGGCTCCAAGCTTAAAGGGTTCCTAGAGAGCCGTTTGTTTATGTGTCTTGTTGGTTGCTTGTGGAATTTGCCTAACCAGTCTTCTTTTTGCTTCCAAGAAACCGCGCAAAGAGACTTTGTTCGATGATGTTGTTTCTCGTTCTTTCATTTGGAGTAATTCTAGATGTAATCTAAAGTTTACTTGGGATTGTTGGCTTCAACATCCTTATTTGATTGCTTTGTAATTGTTCTAGCTCATTGCTAGCTTTCTAATAAAAGTTGCCGTTCAAAAAAAAACATTAGCACATTTTATAAACTAAACGAAAATTAAAGAGTTTGATCAAGTTGAGTTTTAAATTTGATTTTTGTTGACAAACTAGCAAGCATGATTACTCGCGCGTTGCTGCGGGACGTTAATTTTTCGCGCGTTGTTGCGAGCTATTATTATTATTATTATTTTATTTTGTGCGGGTTTATTTTTCGGTCTCATGTTTAATAGTTTGCTTTTTTATATGGGCTTATGTGTTAGACCTCATGGTTAAAGGTTTCTTTTTTTGACTATATGGTTTTTTTTAAATATAATTTTATGGGATTACGTGTGCCTTAAATGACAATCGCGTGTTACTGCAGGGCTTTTTTTATTGTATTTTGTGCGGGTTTATTTTTTCGGTATCATGTTTAATACTTTGTTTTTTTTCTTTATATGAGTTTATGTCATGCGCGTTGTTGCTGGGTGTTAATTTTCTTTTATTATTATTTTTTTTTTTTGCGAATTTAATTTTTTTGGTGTCCTGTTTAATAGTTTTTATTTTTATTTTTTATATGAGCTTATTTGTTGGGCCTCATGTTTAAAGGTTTGTTTTTTTGGCTATATGGGTTTTTTTTTAATATAATTTTATGGGATTTGGGTAAATATGTGTTATATATTTAGACTTATAGTTTTTAGTGGCGTAAAATGACACCGTTTAATGCAATCTAGAGTTTTACGTTTGTGATTCTGTCGATTATTTTAAAGTTGAATCGGTACTTTTGTAATATTTTTTCCCTCCTATTTTGTTCCAAAAAAAACAATTGGGTCGGCCCAAAGTGGGAGCCCAATAAACTGGCCCAAAGTTAATGCCATAAGCCTAACACTGTAGCTACAGGCCCAACACTGTAGTTACTGTTACTCACTCTTTAGGATATAGACTAATAATATGAATGCTTAATATTAAGTTTCAATATTTCTATTTGTGAAACTCTTTTATTATGAAAGAGATGTCTCACATTTTTATTCGAAACACCCCTTCAGGTATGTAATATTCAAACATCTCAATAAGATTTTACGCACCTTTGCACATTCATGTCAAACAAAACAATAAAACATCGGCCTAATTGATGTAACCAAACTTGCTCTCAATGCAATCAGTTCGTTGGCATTCCAACGTCGTCAATACTATTAGGGCTTCACTATCAACTCTTTCACTGCTTGGCTAAAAATGTTTCGTTATAACATTATCGATGTTTAGTAGATGACGGATTTGTTATATTCAATTTTTTTGAATATGAGGTGAAGAAATCTGTATGTTTAGGAGATGACAAACTTTAAATTTGGTTTGAAGGTGATAAGATTGGTTTTATGTCTTTAAAGGTGATGATAAGATTGGTTTTATGTCTTTAACGAGTTGAAAATGACTCACGCGTTGCGGCGAGGGCTAACATGTTATCTAGACCCAACAGGAGCAATCCTCTATGCTTGATATATACTACTATACAAAAACACATACTGTTTGTTTACAAACATCGTAGACTAAAATGCTCACCCACAACAAATAACCTACTCAGCTATTAGAAAAACATACTATTGGCATTTTTGAAGGAAGAACTAACAGCGCCCTCACTTGCTCAACGGTAAGAGTTAAGGAATCAATATTTGCCATATATCCCTCGAGGTACTTTCGTCCTCTAGCTAGTAGTACACTGAGGTAACTTACAACTATCGAAATGGAAATTGTTGCCACATCTCCTAAAACTGTTTGACCTGCACTTTTTAGCGACACATGTACTGGTCGTTGTGTCATATCCGCACGCACGCTAACGGTTTCCTTTTGTGGCTACCTAGCAAAATAATAAATTATCAAAGATTAATATAACTCAAAAGTTATGATTTACTCTGGATGACTTTCAATTCATTGCCTTGAGTCCGGTTTACTTTGAGTCTAGCAGCTAAACTCATTTGTCCCGTGCATATTAGTTAAAAAGCAAGAAGTTATACTTGAGCTCCTCATAATAAATGGCAAGGGGAATTACTTGTGATTTCTAACGTCCACAGTAGCCCCTGGATATTTAAGCAAAAGAGGCGTGGGAAAACGACACCAATTCTGTCCAATAACACCAAAAACCTCAGGCGCGTTGCATCTTCCTCCTTCTGTTTAAGGTACAACATTTTAATCAAAGTTTTTCTCATTTGTCCTGTGCATATTGGAACCCGTGTCCTGTTATAGAAAGATAAAAACTTAGATTAAAATGTTGTACGTTAGACAGATTTCAGATGTAAAAGTGTACACACCATTGCTCTTCACCAAATTAATATTACCAACAAATCAATAAAGTTTAGTGAGAACCAACTTTTATGTCATAGGACATACTTTCGATTGGCATTGTTAAGGGCCTATGTTATAAGATTGTAATAAAAGTATTTGGACTAAAAGTAGGTTCGTCTTACATTCAATTTACCCAAATACATACAACTTTGACTTAGGTAGCAATAAAAAGTAGAAAAAGACCACTTAATGGTTTCTTAATGGAGTTTTAATACTCCAAGAGCATGGAAACATATATTTCGATGCATATACAAACACAAGAGAATGGAACAAAATTTGGATACATAAAATGAAAGATGAACATGATTTGGGTCTACAAAAACTATTGCTTTGCAATTATTGTTTTATAAAGTAAGTAAAACAGCACTAATGACAAAGGTCAGGTTAAGCATACCAGATTATTACAATGGGACAATATAGATAGTTAATAGCAGATCCCATATCCCACCCTCTGGTGGGATTGGGTATTTTTGTTGTTAATCAGTCACTACACAGATAATCGGGTCGTTTAATTGGTTATAAACTTGTAAAATAAGCCCTTTGAAGAAAAAAAGTTTACAGAATGCAATAGCAACAATGAGTATTTGATGCGGTTAGACATGTAAACGCACAACATTATTTAGGATATATCAATAGCTCATTGAACTACATGAGAGAGGAGATATACCGTAATGTCTGCCTGTTGCAAGTGTGATGCGGAAGAACAATGATTGGTATCTGCGTGGTCACACCTATATTAGTAACAACCACGGATAAGTCAGTATTACAACCACGGATAAGTAAACAATAGCAATATAAATTGTTACTTGTCAATTGTCATGGTTCAGTATTACAACCACGGATTACAACCACGTAAATTGTTTACTTATCATGGTTCAGTAACAACCACGGATAAGTCAGTATGTTACTTATCATGGTTCAGTTACAATAGCAAAGTAACATAGGATAAATACACAACATTACATTGGCGTGTGTAAATAGTGTAAAGGGCCAAAGGCTCGCCCCATTTAACCAACCACGCAATATTTTACCGACACGACTTGCATAAAACATATAAGAAACTAAACCATCATAAATACAAAAAGAGAGAAATCAAACTGACCCTTCAACCCAGAACACGCTTTGATCCCAAAGAACAATATCTAAGGCGCGTGAGTTTTACGTCAACCTGACAGAGCATTGTTGCTGCGTAGCATCTGTACATAACACAGTCGATACCGAAACATTTCCGAATGACGGCTTCCTTGCATCTTGCTCACAACATAAAAGGTAACTTAAACCTTAGATATCATTCGTTTTTGTTCATTCAGCAACTTAAGATTAATATTTTGAGGTCCTATAGGTAAACTGTAGCGCAGATGTCAATACTTCATGCACGCCGTGTGAACGCCGGAACCAAAAATTATACACTGTTTTATCAAGCCATTGATATGATCAAGACCTCTCCAAATAAACCTAATCCCTAAGACCATGTACATCGTGTTGCTTGACAATTCAAACAACAACAAACCTAAAATAAATTACCCTGTAAATACAAATTATCAGATTTATAATCTCATATACAACTTTGCTGGTGACAATATATAATAGCAGCACACTACCCTAATATCAAAGCAGTTTATTTTTGTATAAGGCTTTTTCTTTTTCTTCCTACAGGCATACACCACTGCAAACAAACAGAAACACCGCAACTAATGTTGTTAATATGGCCACAATAAGTAATTCATTCACTATGCAAAAGACAACTTTTCTTATATGGAAGTAACTCCATGAGTTTTGTACAGGCATACACGTTGTGCTCTATTCTTAAATCCTTATGCACAGGCATACACGTTTCATATCAGATTGCCACGTTGTGCTGCTCAACACGTTTTTGGCATACACGTTTCCAGGCTCCTATGATAAAGGTATTGTTGCCATTTTGTCGAAAATCGATACCGACTACTTAGACCATTAAACTAATGTCATCAGTATATGTTTGCTTAACATCAAAAAGTTGACTTGTTCAACATGAATTCACAATAAGCATATAAACAATAAAAAAAGAAACATATGTATATGCTGCTAACCGATCATCCGAAAAGCATGACGAAACATATGGAAACAATCACTGCAGAAGAAGTCCTAATTCAAAAATCTTTTCCTAACTTCAAAACATTAGATACGTATGTAATGCAAGACATTTTTAATGAGTTAGTAAATGCTTGTATCCTAGTAAACAACCCTCTTCCTAAAATCACCTGTACCACAACGATTAATTCCAATAAATTATATTTTGGATTCTCTATCTATTTAGCTTCATATTGTTCTTTTTCACCATAATTAAAAGTTAAGATATGAGGTCAACTCATAGTTAAATTATTTAAGAATTTGTTTTTAATTGCTTTCAAAGTATCTTATTGAAATGTTGGTGACTAATTTACACCTTATAATTATAGTTGTCATTTAGAAACGTTGAGGTAACTTATATTTAGAGCTTCACATTAGTGTTGTTACTCTGTGTATACACATTAAATTTAAATGTATCTAAAGGAAAATACGTTTTGAAAATGTGTCTATAAAGGTACGGAAAAAAAATTCCCAAACCGAACCGACCCGTGTAGACAACCGAAAATTTTAGATTCGGGAAAAAAAAAATCAAACACATAGTGCATACCCTATGTTGAATTTCTGGATCCGCCACTGCTGGCTGGCAGCTGTTTTTAAAGTTTGATATTGTATAATGGTCTAGCTTTTGTTAACACAAGATTTGATGCCCGCGCTTCGCTGCGATGCGTTTATTATAGAGCATTCGGTAAGAAATTTTATATGTTTTCGTTACTAAATATTAAGATTTTGTGCCCGTAAGAGATCAAACATAAGCGTGATCTCGGAACCGAAACATAATGAAAATCAACATAACATAGATAGTAGATATTCAATATACATATGAAGCTTGCAAAATAATCGTACAAAACACAATGGTCACAAATAAATGTCTATATTAAATACCACATCAGTCATCACATATGGATCATCTGATGCACCCCATTCTTCCGAGAGACAAATAGGAAAGAAAAAAAAAAGGCGTTTGACCTGATGATCCAACAGCTACACATAACAAAGATTCGTTTTGCAGAACTTAATAGCCATATCTACAATATCCCAACTGCAACTAAAAAAGAATTTTGTAAATGGCACAGACCTGATAGCTTTGAATCATACGTGTAATTTTATACCTTGTTCTACTTACTTGGCCCATTTCACGTCAATACTAAGAATAACAAACGACTTATGTTTTATTTTCAAAGTACTTAACGATTAAAAAGGGGTATTTTCTACATGTTTATCAACAAAAATGAACAGTTGGTCACTTATTGCAACCCAAGGTTTATGGTAATTAAGATTTAGGAAATTATATTAGAAACAGAATTCTAGCTGGAACTCAAGTCAACAATGTGACAGTGTTGCAAATGTTCCATAGTTTTGAACGGAAAATGTGGAAATTATGAGCAGGTTTGCAACCACTGTAGTCAACACGAAAGCAGTTATGGTTGAGCAAGAAAGGGTCAAGGATGCAATATGTACACAATCTGTATGATGAGGTATGGTCTCCTCCGGATGCTTAGGAGGAGACAATCACTATTAACTCCTAATTTTCCTAAGGTAAACTACTCAATGTTAGAACGGTCCACTGGAATAGTTGGGGTGACGAAGGCCACCTTAGGTCCAGAGGTAATAACTAAAGAGTAGTAGCTTCCTAGGAGGTAAGTTAAGAATAGATAGTCCCCTCAGGAGGCAAGGACCGGTCAGTCAAGAATAGCTAGTCCCCTCAGGAGGCAAGGACCAGCAGGTCAAAAGCAGCTAGTCCCCTCAGGAGGCAAAGACCAGCCAGTCAAGAATAGCTAGTCCCCTCAGGAGGCAAGGAGCAGCTAGTCCCCTCAGGAGGCAAGGACCAGCCAGTCAAGAACAGCTAGCCCCTTCGGGAGGCAAGGAGCAGCATTGTCCCCATCAGAGCTAGTACACTGACGACTGACGTACGATGTACGAATATCACAGACGTTTGGCCCACAACAAGTACTTGAGCACGAAGACAACTTTGACCCCGAGGACAAAGTCTGATGCGTGCCAACGACTTACACGCTGCCCCTAGAAGACAACCTGGACATACAAGACAAAGTCTGATACATGCTAGCGACTGACGTGCTGCCTCTAGAAGACAACTTAGCTTCCACAATACTTGTGTCTTGGAGCTAAGCCCAGGTAGTATATAAAGAACTATTCACACACATAAAGAGGTCAAGTTTTACACACACACTTCTCTTTACTCTCTCTCTAGATTTCTCTCACTAAAACTTATACCAAGCATACACTTACTCTCACGCCGGAGCTTGGTATCGGATTCAAAACCCGGGGCGAGCTAACGGTGTTCTTTCTTATTTCAGCCTAAGAGACGAAGGAGTAGCAGCGGAACCTCCTAAGGATCAGGGCTGAAGAGCATCTACGGAAATTTGCTCAAACATTGGCGCCATCCGTGGGACCCGAAATACCAATCTACCAATTTCTAAGTAATGGATGGTTGTACGAAGGGTCCTCAACTGGAGGGGGGTGAAAACTTGAACACCGGGGCACTTGGGACTGGGAGGACTCCCCCGGGTGGAACCTCTGCTCCCGCCGGACAAGCTCAAGGAGGTCCCTCACCAGCATTTGTGAAGGAAAACATTAACGTACTAAGAACCATGATTAAAGAGCTTGACAACCGAGGGCAAGAGAAGGTAACCCCTGGCAAGCTCTTCAACGAAAAGTCGGGTGAAGCGGGGTCAGAGAACTCTCAAATGAGTCCCTCAGCAGAAGAAGTAGGAGGATACTCTTCTGATGGGTCCTCCAGGTCAAGGAGTCGAGAGAGGCCTCAGACTGCTCTGAAGCATCGAAAGAATGTCTCAAAGAAGAAAGGGACCTCTAAGTCTCACCGGTCGGTAAGATCAGAGGCACGAAGCAGATCAAAGTCCAAAAGTGTTAAGTCGAAGCCCCAATCAGTGAGGGCCTCTCGAAGGAAGTCAAGTTCGGATTCAGGGTATGACACCGTGTCTGACAGTGGTTCAGAGGACTTGAGCATGCCCTATAGACGGCCCAAGCCAATGCCTTTCACCTCTAGGATCACCCGCTTCAGATACCATCGGCGGGCTAAACTACCACCAAACGTCCGGGTGTATGAAGGAAACAAAGATCCAGAAGATCACCTAAGCATCTTCTCTGCCGCAGCTGAGCAAGAAGAGTGGCCTATGCCAGTATGGTGTAAGATGTTCCGTCAGACCCTGAGTGGCTCGGCGAGGAACTGGTTTAATAGCCTAGACCCAAAGAGTGTAGATGGGTTTGAAAAGTTGAGTAGCAAGTTCTTAGAAGAATTCTCACAGCAGAAAGGGTACGACAAAGATCTAACGGAGATACACGGCATCAAGCGAAAGCCAAATGAAGGGTTACAAGCATTCATGGACCGTTTCAAGGCAGAGAGTGCACATATCAAAGGGGTGCCTCCGGTACTAAGGATATCAGCGTTCATGCATGGGCATGGTCACCCAGAGCTGTCCAAAAAGCTCAATGATAAAATCCCAAAAACGGTTGACGAGATGTGGGAGAGAGTCCGGGCCTTTATTAGAGGAGAGGCGGCTGCAGACACAACTGAAGCCATCAGATCTCCTCGGTGGGAAAAGAGTGCTGGCAAGGCCAGCTGGTCGGAACACCAAAATGGGTCTAGAAACAGAAGTCATAGAAGGGGGGAAGGAAGAAACATGGGGACCTGTGCTCCCTACGCTAGAAGAGAAGGCTTCACACCTCTGATGAAAACTCCGAAAGAGATCCTCGCTATGGATAATGTGAACTTCCCTCCACCACCTCCGATGGTGGGAACTCCGGAGAAGCGAAATATGAACAAGTTCTGTGACTACCATCAAGACCGGGGTCATAACACGAATGACTGCTATCACCTTAAGAAACAGATTGAAGAGGCAGTGGCCTCAGGAAGATTGGCTCATTTGGTGAAGGATATCAGGCAAGGCGGTCAGAAGGGCAAGGGCTCAGCCAAAGGAAGAGAAAAGGTTATCAACATGGTGAGATCCCAAGGGTACCGGAAGAGGCCCTACGAGAGGGTGGAGCACTGGATGGATAATGCGATAACATTCCCGTCAGTGCCTCGATATCAATTGATGAATTGCCCCGTGGTAGTGGAGGCCATGATTGAAGGCTTCAGGGTCAGAAGGATACATGTTGACGGTGGTAGCTCTTCAGAGGTTATGTACGAGCATTGCTTCAGAAGTCTTAGCTATCGGACGAGGTCGAGGCTGAGAGAATCTCGAATACCGCTGGTGGGATTCTCAGGAGAAGTCAGTTACCCCATGGGAGTTATTGATTTGGAAGTCACTATGGGGGAATGCGGGAAAACCCGAACGGTCATAATGGAGTTTGCGGTGGTCAAGAGTCCGTCCCCGTATAATGCTCTACTAGGTAGGACGGGGATGAGGAGCTTAGGAGCCGTAGCCTCCACTATCCACTCAATGATGAAGTTCCCAACTTCGAATGGGATAGCCACTATATCCACCACTAGAGAGACTCTAAGAGAATGTAGACAGATCGAGGAAGCTCAAGACCTAAGTCGGCATGCGCGGGTAACAGATCCTACTCCGATGCAGACAAGCTCGGAAGTGGCTAACCCTAGACTTTCGTTGGCTCCGGTGGAGACCCGCCCCCGGAGACCAGGAAAGGAACCAATGCAATTGGATGGTACGGAAGGAAGGCGACAACCTGACAAGGAAAGAAGGCTACCCAAGTCTAGTGTCGAGGAAAAGATAGTGATAAATGATAACTACCCAGAACAGCTCGTCACCATCGGAGGAGGTCTGTCCGTCGAGTGCAGACATGCACTAATACATACCCTCTGAAAGAATATGGACATCTTTGCATGGACTCCAGCAGACATGACGGGTATCCCTAGGGCTATAACAGAGCATAGCCTAGACACCTACCCCCACATTGAACCAAAGGTACAAAAGAAGAGGAGTCTCACTCCAGACAGGAGGAAGGTGGTGACTGACGAAGTTAATGAATGGCTCAAGGCCGGTATCGTAAGACGGGTGTGATACCCCATATGGGTTGCTAATCCAGTGCTGGTCAAGAAGGTCGATGGGAGTTGGAGAATGTGCATCGACTTTAAAGATCTGAATAAGGCATGCCCAAAGGACCTATACCCTTTGCCGGAGATCGATTGGAAGATTGAGTCGCTGATGGGATTCCAATATAAGTGTTTCTGGGATGCTTATAAGGGATACCACCAAATATAAATGACGAAGAAGGACAAAGAGAATACGGCTTTCCATACGGAAGAGGGAGTCTTCTGTTACACGAAGATGCCATTTGGCCTCAAGAATGCAGGGGCGACATACCAGAGACTGGTGGACTCTGCCTTCAAGGAGCAGATAGGGGTAAACCTAGAAGTGTATGTGGACGATATGGTGATTAAGAGTAAGACTGAACAAGACATCATAAAAGATATAGAACAAACTTTCTCCACTCTCCGAAGGATAAACATGAAACTCAACCCGAAGAAATGTTCATTCGCCATGAAGGAAGGAAAGTTCTTGGGCTATGTAGTCACTTCAGAGGGCATAAGGGCTAACCCTGAAAAAGCAAAAGCTATCATGGACATGCCGTCACCCAAGACCCTCAAGCAGATGCAGTCTCTAAGTGGGAAACTAGCATCCCTAAATCGTTTTTTGTCTAAGTCTGCCGAACGATCCTTACCTTTTTTAGACACATTGAAAAATGTACCAACAAGAAGGACTTCAGATAGACAGAGGCTGCTGAAGCAGCGTTCCTAGAGATAAAGAAGTTGGTATCTGAGTTGCCAACCTTCACTACCCCCAAGAAGGGCGAGACCTTGATGATGTACTTGGCCACAACAAATGAAGTAGTTAGTGCGGTGCTCCTCACGGAAAGGAACGGGAGGCAAATGCCTATACACTATGTCAGTCGATCTTTGCAAGGGGCGGAAACAAACTATGCTCCAATGGAGAAGCTAGCTCTGGCCCTAGTCCATGCGGCTAAGCGGTTAAGGAGGTACTTCTAAGCTCACCCGATCAAGGTCATAACTGACAGCCCGATCGGACAAGTGCTGAACAATTCGGGAGCGTCAGGAAGGTTAGCAAAGTGGGCTGTTGAATAAGGGGCTTATGGCATAACGTACGTGCCAAGGGTAGCAATAAAGGGCCAGGTCTTAGCAGACTTTCTAGCAGACACTCCAACAGAGATAAGTGCTACAGCAGAGGTGCCTAACAACCCAAGAGTGGAGGACATCCCAGAACCTTCAAACGCAAGGGGAGATCTTACTCCTGGCCTGAAGGCATGGAGATTATATACCGATGGAGCTTCAAACAATGAAGGATCTGGAGCTGGCCTCATCCTGATAGCTCCAGACGACGTGGAATACTCTTACGCGCTTCGTTTAAACTTTTCTAACTCCAACAACGAGGCTGAGTATGAAGCCTTATTGGCTGGGCTGGGGATAGCCAAGGAGATGCAGGTGAGGGACATTCATGCCTTCGTAGACTCCAAGATAGTGGCTAGTCAGGTGGAAGGGTCATACGAGGCTAAGGGGGGAAGGATGATAAAATACTGAGAAAAAGGTCTTGGAGCTAGCTGGTGCATTCAACAGGTTTCGAATAACTCATATCCCTAGAGCAGAGAACAGGAAGGCCGATGCCCTTAGCAAGTTGGCGGCAGTTCAGTTCGACCACTTGTCCAAAGAAGTACTAGTAGAGGTGTTGAATGAGCGCTCCGTCGAAGCACAAGAGGTTAACATGGTGGTTGAAGAGGAAGGCCCGACTTGGATGACCCCGATCCGAAACTACCTAGAGGAGGGAAAGTTACCAGAAGACCCTGTCGATGCTAGAACTCTAATGGAAAAAATTGGAAACTATACGATAGAAGATGGAGTCCTGTATAGGAAGTCTTACCTGGTTCCACTGATGAGGTGTGTAGGTCCTCTGCAGGCCAACTACGTTATCAGAGAGGTGCACATGGGCTCATGTGGGATGCATGACGGGCCTAGACAGGTAGTGGCTAAGGCCATGAACCTGGGATATTTCTGGCCCTCTATGCATAGAGATGCTAGAGAGCTAATCAGAGCATGTGATGATTGCCAAGCACATGCAGCTGTACCCAGACTCCCTAAGGCAGACATGATCTCAGTAACATCTGCATGGCCTTTTATGAAGTGGGGTATGGACATAGTGGGACCCCTCCCGGAGGGTCCAGGAAGAGTGAAGTATCTAATTGTGGCAATCGACTACTTCACCAAATGGATGGAGGCGAAGCCGCTAGCTACCATTACTGGTAAACAGGTGGTGAACTTCACTTATGATAATATTGTCTGCAGGTTTGGAATCCCAGCTACCATCATCACAGACAACGGAACTCAGTTTGTGAATGATCCTTTCAAAAAGTGGGCGGAGAAGCTCAAGATTCAACTAATCTCTACTTCAGTTTACCACCCCCAGGGGAATGGAGCAGTGGAAAGAGCGAACAAAAGCCTCTTGAGAGGAATTAAGACCAGGTTGGAGAAGGGAGGATCAGCTTGGGCTGAGGAGGTGCCAAACGTGTTGTGGGCACATCGAACAATGAAGAAGACCAGCAATGGTGAAACACCCTTCAGCTTAACCTATGGTACCGAAGCTGTCATCCCTGCAGAGATTGGCATGCCAACACACAGAACATCTAGCGTGAACGAAAAAACTAATGATCAGGAGCTTCGTCTAAACTTAAACTTGCTGGAAGAACGAAGAGAAATAGCAGCTATAAGGGAGGCCAGGTACAAGCAACAGGTCGAGAAGTATTACAACAAAAAAGTGCGACATGTGCAGTTCAAGGTGGGAGAGTTTGTACTCAGAAGAAATGAAGTGTCAAGGGCTGCTAACACAGGCAAGCTAGGACCCACCTGGGAAGGACCCTACAAAGTTATCCAAGCATTCCAAAGCGGAGCTTATAAGCTAAGTAACATGGAAGGGGAAGAGATACCAAGGACTTGGCATGCTTGTAACCTCCGAAGGTGCTACATGTAAAACACCAGGGTACCTTTTAGTTCTACTATGTATCCCTACCGGAGAAGCAATTTTCAAAGTATAGACTTGCTCCGGAGGTGACCTTAGATATTATCAATGTATTGTTTCTTCTAGTATGATATGAATGAAACAAAATTTTCCCATATTTTCTCTTAAGACTATATGTTTGAATTTTTTTTATCATAGCATGACTGTACAACGACGGATGGCTCGCTACCTCCGCGCGAATAGGGTGACTCCTACTAATTTGTCCGCAATGGTGAAACTGATGCCATTGGTGCTTAGGCTGAGCAACCTATGCTAATTGACTCTACAGCGAAAGGGAGGAGAACAAACACTTCTCCCCTTCACGCATAATAAATACTCTCCGGTGAATAGCTACATCGGATAGAGAGAGTGACGTGAGAATATTAATTCGAATGTTGCATCAAAATGCATACGAGCGCAAGCCGCACCGGTGGGAAAGGGTAACGCAGGCATATTGATTTAAGTTTAAACATTATCACAGGCATATGGGTATGTTAGAACTACTACAAAATACAATAATGTCTAGCCTAACCCAGAAACCGCTAAGGTAGGTTTGGCTCACGCCCCAGCGCATGGGTTACAGCCCGAAAGCTGTTGCCTCATGCCTATATAAGTCTAGGCACCTGTCTGACAAATGACAAAGTGTGTTACAACATATGACAAAATAAACAAACATACATTCAGGGGAGGAATAACATAAAAAAGCATAAGTAACCACCAAGATTGAAAGTTAATAAGGTTACAATCACATCCAAAATATAAAGTTGCTTACAAAGCACTTAAAGCCCGAAACACAAGGCTAGTTACATAAACAAAATAAAATAACTGCAATCTAAGGCTAGTCTAAGCAGCTGAAGGCCCTCCTCTCTCAACGGGTTTCTTCTTCTTCTTCAAGTGCTCTGGAGTGCTAGTATGACCAAAAGTCCTGGACGATGAAGTAGAGTGTCGCGCATGGGTGTTAGTCCTCAAGGATGCAGTAGCAGAGGAAGGCTGGGAACAAGGTGTCACCCTGTCAGGCTCAAGTTGAGAAATGTCTTGCAAAGAGCTCTGAGAATGTTGAGAAACCTTGTCCAAGAAAGGGAAAGTAGTGTCAGGAAAAGCAGCAATAACTCTATCAAACTTCTCCTTAGCATCGGGAATGAAACCAACAACTCTCTGAGATAACCCTCTGAACTCCTCATCAGTACGACCCATGCGCAGCCCACGCTCGACTCCAACACTAATCGTTGTATTCAACACCCCCGCAAACGCTCGGCTAAACTCACTACTCTTAAGGAACCTTCGGAAAAGTAAAGTGAAATCTGACTGAAAGAAAGAGGTAATGTTGCCCTGGATCTCCTCAGCTTACCTCTCACGATGCTCCAGCCGTGACTTAAGCTCTTCCTCAATCTTTGCCTTCTCTTTGGCAAGAGTGTCCCTCTCACTCCTATACTTCCTATGTTTCTTGTCCCAACTGCTAAGCTTATGTTCAGTGGCCTCACACTTAGACTTAAGGGCCCCCAACTCAGCCTTTAACCCAGACACCTCCTCACTAGCATGAACAGTAGACTCCTTGTGTTGCTTAAGGTCGTCATTTTGTTTCTTAATGATCTGTGTCTGCTGTGCACACCATTTTGCGAGACGCTCAACTTCCCTTAAGGAGTGGTCATAACGAGCATGAAATGCGCGCCCATGAGTAATCAACTGACACTGCAACACGCTCATACGATCAGACAACTCAACTGAGGAGAGCTCGTGCAATCGATGAATCTCAGCTGGCGTAGGAAAACGATCAATAGCAGTTCGGCAAACCTTGGGATCCTTATAAAGCTCTTTCCTCCGCAAACCAAGATTTACTCCATGAATCTCGTCCCAATCATCCTTGGTGTAGGGAGGAGACTCACATCTATTATTTTCGTCATAAGGATAAGGAATGTAATAAGGCCCAAGGAAAAAAGAAAGAAGATCCCTCTCAAGCACATCTCCAGCAGTATTGCTAACTCGAGCATCAAAATAGGAATCAACATTGCCATCACTAGCAATCTCGTCAGCACCAACATCAGTATCCAGGGGCTGAGTACCAGGAGCCGGCATAGCCTCTTGAGCAGGAGAAGATGCATCCTCGCCAACACCTGCATAAAAAAAAGCATATAAGACAAAGACCTAGTGTAATTGGAAGCAAAAGTAAATGAAGAGACAAGCTTACCATGAGACGCGTGAGAACTAGCTCGGGTAGTCCTCCTCACGTCCCCAGACAGCTCAACATGAGCTTCGACTTCGTTATCTGGAAGAAGAATGAGAGGATAAGTCACATCTAGCCCAAGGCTCAGATCAAAAGTTCAAAGTGGGATAACGTTTATATGCCCACCTTGGCCGACATCGTTGAGGTTCCCAACGTCTTCCATGACAAACTCTAACACATCACGCTGATCATCATCATCAAGAGTACCATCATCAGTCTGCTCGACCTCATCTCCAGCTGATAACCCACTAGAGCCTGCCCTAGACACTTTCTGACTCAACCTGGTCCTTTTGGTCGTATTGGTAGATATCTCCGGCCCGGTAGAGGTTTTTTGCTTGGCCGCGTGATCAGCCTTTGCGACTACATTACGATCAGGTCTGGTAATGGCAATCTCCTCTGGGGAAGCACGTGGGATAGCAGTACCTGCTGGAGTAGGCGGTGTGGCGTGATCAGCAACTCTACTTAAAATAGAAGTCCCTAGCTCATGTGGTTCCTCCCGTACCGTGGCCTTCTCCAAGGAAGGCATGCAAAGAAAGTCATGGATACTCATAGCTGTAAAAAAAGAGGGGAGTGGAAAACTTCGTTAGGTATGGTAAGGAAAGCTATGCAACAACACTTAGTAAAATATAAATAACCCCCCCTACCAGTGTTATCAGAACGTCTCGGCACGGGATCACACATCGAGTTACGCCAAACCCTACTAAGCCCAGATCGAACCAACACCCCCTCTGGGATGTCACGAAGCTTCACAATGTGAGCCTTTAGTCGGTCAACATGTTCCTGATTAAAGTCGGTAGGAATCTTATCTGTAATACATGAATCGGGATGTCTCCAAGGCATGTGGAATGGAATAGCCCTACGATCTATCAGGAAAAATTTCTCTTTCCATTGTTTTAACCCAGACTTAGTAACTTCCATGCACACAGGTGCAGAACCCCCACGTTTCGCAAAAGAAAACCAATCCCCCTGCTTAGAAAGTGTCTGAAATACCTGAAATAAAGTAACCGTAGGCTCTATGTTTAAACTCCGACAGAGAACCTCAAATGTAATCACCTTGCTCAAACCTAGAGGAACTAGCTGGGAAATATGCACCTTGAAATATTTCAATACCGCTAGGAGGAAAGCGGAAAAAGGAATCCTAACACCCAAAGAGTCAAAAATCCTAGAATATATACCTATGGCTGTATCCCCGGCTGGGAGAATACTCATCCTAAAGTTGGAGTCAGGCAGGCGAGGCCTCAAGTCTAAAGGGATATCATAAGTGGCAATTAAAGTCTTAAGTTCGGCATCCTTTAATTGAGAAACATACGTATGCATATCTTTTTTAGCCATAAGTAAAGTAGGATGAAGATCAAAGAATACCTTGAAGGATTGGTGAAAAATTCGGTCAAATCAATTACACCAGGTAAGGCTCCGGACGAGCTCAAACACACTACTCCCAACCGAACGACCCAATAACTCTGAACGAGCTCCACAAATCCTCCTCCGGACGAGCTCAAGGCCCACCTCCGGACGAAACCCAAACGAGCTCAAACGCACTACTCCCAACCGAACGACCTAATAACTTCGAACGAGCTCCACAAATCCTCCTCCGAACAAGCTCAAGGCCCACCTCAGGACGAAACCCAAGCGAGCCAAACACCTCCCAACCAAACACCCTAATAGATCCGGACGAGCTCGACAAACGAACTCCGGACGAGACTCACCACCTCCGGACGAGTCTTATCACCTCCGGACGAGACCACGCAGGCACCTCCGGACGAGACCACGAAGGCACCTCCGGACGAGACCACGCGACGCCTTCGAACGAAATCCGAAAACCTCCGATCAAGCCCACGCCTCCGGATAAACGCAACCCTCCGGACGATATGCAATTCAAACTCAAAATCAAAATTAAATCCTCCGGACGAGATGTATCGAAATCACCTCCGAACGAGCTAATCCTAAAATAACTCCGGGCGGGCAAAATCCTCTAGATGAACGAACCCATATGAGATCCAAAACCAAACACCCCTTCCGATCGGAACCCTCCGCACGAGATCCAAAACCAAACACCCCTTCACAACCGAAACCCTCCGGACGGGCTCTATCGCCTCCCGGATGCGACCTCCGAATGAGAACAAAAAAAACATGAGAAAAGAGAGAGACAACCATTTTGAAGTAGGTGAAATATTTTAAAGGTAAGGAGGTAAAAAATGAAAAGGATGAATGGTATTTATAGGATCTTGAAAAAGATAGGGTTAGGAGACTTCGGAGGTAAGTTAATAGCTAGTCCCCTCATGAGGCAAGGACCAGCCGATCAGGAGTAGCTAGTCCCCTCAGGAGGCAAGGACCAGCCGGTCAGGAGTAGCTAGTCCCCTCAGGAGGCAAAGACCAGCCAGCCAGGTAGGTCAATAGCTAGTCCCCTCAGGAGGCAAGGACCAACCAGCCATGTAGGTCAATAGCAGTCCCCTTAGGAGGCAAGGGTCAGCCAGTCAGGAGTAGCTAGTCTCCTCAGGAGGCAAGGAGCAACACTGTCTCCATCGGAGCTAGTACACTGACGACTGACGTATGATGTACGAATATCACAGACGGCTGGTCCACAACAAGTACTTGGAGCATGAAGACAACTTTGACCCCGAGGACAAAGTCTGATACATGCCAGCGACTTACACGCTGCCCCTAGAAGACAACTTGGAACATACAAGACAAAGTCTGATACATGCTAGCGACTGACGTGATGCCTCTAGAAGACAACTTAGCTTCCACAACACTTGTGTCTTGGAGCTAAGCCCAGGTAGTATACAAAGAACTATTCACACACATGAAGAGGTTAAGTTCTACACATACACTTCTCTCGACTCTCTCTAGTTTCTCCCACTTAAACTTATACCAAGCATACACTTACTCTCACGCCAGAGCTTGGTCTCGGATTCAAAACCCGAGGCAAGCTAACGGTGTTCTTTCTTATTTCAGCCTAAGAGACGAATGAGTAGCTGCAGGATCTCCTAAGGATCAGGGCTGAAGAGCAGTTACAAAGATTTGCTCGAACAATAATGCATGTAAAGTTATAGACATGCATGTTGATTTATCATGAGATGTACCAGTAGCACACACTTGTCTATATTATGATGCTACATAGCTTGCATCATGCTAGTATGACTATTATGTATATTTTTATGCAATGCTTAGAAAAGGATGATACATGAGAGTTGCACGTTTTAATGCACAAGAAAGATATATTTAGTTTTTCTTACTATGAAAACATTGGAAAAGGATTTCTACGTATCATTTTGTAGTTAAACCCACGTCCTTACAAATGATGTAAAATACTATATTTAAGAGTACAAATTTCCTTTTTCTCATAAAGGAGAAGTCTGGCTCATGATAGAAAATAGTGGTAGAGACTCCTTAAGTAAATGCCAGCTTACTTTCGCATTACTACGCACTACGTGCTTTACGTGCACTTTTATTAGAAAGATGGTTAAGGGATTCACATTCAAACTTGCTAGTTGCCACACTTGACACGTTTTATACAATTGACTTGCTAGAAGACCCCTTTTTATTGGACCACCTCATTCATGCCTACGTTTTTAAATGACGAAATTGGGAGTATCTCCTTCGGAGCACCTCCTCCGGAGCACCTCCTTTGGGGTATTTCGTTTAAACCTTTGGTCTCAAATAACCATGTCTCTAATGGCTATAGTGTATTATATAAATAAAATAAAATAAATTGTATAAACAAACTAGCTCGGGTAGTCCTCCTCACGCCCCCAGACAACTCAGCATGAGCTCCGACTTCCTTATCTGGAAGAAGAATAGGAGGATAAGTCACATCTAGTCCAAGGCTCGGATCAAAATTCCGAAGTGGGATAACGTTTATATGCTTACCTTGGCCGAAATCGAGAGATTCTGAACATTTCCATGCAGACTCTGACCCATCACGCCGATCATCATCATCAAGGGTACCATCATCAGTCTGCTCAACCCCGTCTCCAGCTGCTAACCCACTAGAGCCTGCTCCAGACACTCTCTGACTCAATCTGGTCCTCTTAGTTGTATTGGTGGATACCTCCGGCCCAGTAGAGGTTTTTCGCTTGGCCGCATGGTCAGCCTTTGCAACTACATTAGGATCAGGTCGAGTAACGGCAATCTCCTCTGGGGAAGCATGAGGGATGGCAGTACCCGTTGGAGCAGGCGGTGTGGTGCGATCAACAACTCTACCTAAAATAGAAGTGCCTAGCTCATGCGGTTCCTCCCGTACTGTGGCCTTCTCCAAGGAGGGCATGCAAAGAAAGTCGTGGATACTCATAACTAAAAAAAAGAGGGGAGTGGAAAACTTCGTTAGGTATGGTAAGGAAAGCTATGCAACAACACTTAGTAAAATATAATGAACCCCCCCTACCAGTGTTATTAGAACGTCTCAGCACAGGATCACACATCGGGTTACGCCAAACCCTACTAAGCCCAGATCGAACCAACACCCCCTTCGGGATGTCACGAAGCTTCACAATGTGAGCCTTTAGTCGGTCAACATGTTCCTGATTAAATTCGGTTGGAATCTTATCTGTAATACATGAATCGGGATGTCTCCAAGGCATATGGAATGGAATAGCCCTATGATCTATCAGGAAAAATTTCTCTTTCCATTGTTTTAACCCAGACTTAGTAACTTCCATGCACACAGGTGCAGAACCCCCACGTTTCGCAAAAGAAAACCAATCCCCCTGCTTAGAAAGTGTCTGAAATACCCGAAATAAAGTAACCGTAGGCTCTATGTTTAAACTCCGACAGAGAACCTCAAATGTAATCACCTTGCTCAAGCCTAGAGGAACTAGCTGGGAAACATGCACTTTGAAATATTTCAATACTGATAGGAGGAAAGAGGAAAAAGGAATCCTAACACCCGAAGAGTCAAAAATCCTAGAATATATACCTATGGCTGTATCCGCGGCTAGGAGAATACTCATCCTAAAGTTAGAGTCAGGTAGGCGAGGCCTCAAGTCTAAAGGGATATCATAAGTGGCAATCAAAGTCTTAAGTTCGGCATCCTTCAAGTGGGAAACATATATATGCATATCTTTTTTAGCCATAAGGAAAATAAGGTAAAACTAAGTAATACCTCAAAAGATTGTTGGGAAAAATCGACCGAATCCCCTTTAAGTCTAGCCTCCGGACGAGCGCCCACGCCTCCGGACGAACCCCACCTCTAATCGAATTCCTACTAACAACCTCCGGATGAGACTCACTCCTCCGGACGAGCCAAAAGAACCACCACCGGACGAAACAACCTCCGGACGAAACTAATTCAACCTCCGGACGAATAAATTACCTCCGGACAAAACTTCAACCAAAACAACCACCCTCGAATACAACCCACTCCGGACGAACCTAAACTCCGGACGAGCAGTTAGCTGCTCCGGACGAGACAAATACAGGTCGCTCCGGACGAAACAAATACAAACCGCTCCGGACAAACTCACCTTCAAGTGAGACAAGTCAAAACCCTCCGAACAAATCCACACTCCTCCGGACGAGATTACTCCGGACGAGCTCTCACACCCCCGATAGGGCCTTCGGACGGACACTCAAGAAGAGAGAACAAGAAGCATCTTAATGAAGTAGGCGAAATTTTTTAGAAGTGGTGTGGTAAAAATGAGTGGTATGGTTGGTACTTATAGTACCTTGGGAAAAGCTAGGGTTAGGAGGCTTGGGCCATGTTGGGCCAGAGAAGCCCATAGTATACGGGCTAGGTGGTATGGACACGTCCCGATAGATCCCGTAGCAACGGGCCAAAGTAATGAAATTCTCGCTTCAATTTTGCGTGGTAAAAAAAATAAAAAATTTTTGACATATCCTACGACGGGGTAGCTTGGTCGACAGGACAAGTCTTCTCCTTTTTAAGTCTAGCATCAACTATTTAACAATACGTTAATACTAGACTGGGGGGACATGATGAGGTATGGTTTCCTCCGGATGATTAGGGGGAGACAATCACTATTAACTCCTAATTTTCCTAAGGTAAACTACTCCATGTTAGAACGGTCCACTGGAATAACTGGGGTGACGAAGGCCACCTTAGGTCCAGAGGTAATAACTAAGGAGTAGTAGCTCCCTAGGAGGTAAGTTAATAAGCTAGTCCCCTCAAGAGGCAAGGGCCAGCCGGTCAGGAGTAGCTAGTCCCCTCAGGAGGCAAGGACCAGCCGGTCAGGAGTAGCTAGTCCCCTCAGGAGGCAAGGGCCAGCCAATCATGAGTAGCTAGTCCCCTCAAAAGGAAAGGACCAGCCGGTCAGGAGTAGCTAGTCCCCTCAAGAGGCAAGGGCCAGCCAGTCAAGAATAACTAGTCTCCTCAGGAGGCAAGGAGCAACACTATCTCCATCGGAGCTAGTACATTGATGACGGACGTACGATGTACAAATATTGCAGACGTTTGGTCCATAACAAGTACTTGGAGCATGAAGATAACTTTGACCTCGAGGACAAAGTCTGATACATGCCAGCGACTTACACGCTGCCCCTAGAAGACAACTTAGCTTCCACAATACTTGTGTCTTGGAGCTAAGCCCAGGTAGTATATAAAGAACTATTCACACACATGAAGAGGTTAATTTTTCACACACACACACACACTTCTCTTTAATCTCTCTCTTTAGTTTCTCTCACTTAAACTTATACCAAGCATACACTTACTCTCACGGCCGAGCTTGGTCTCGGATTCAAAACCCGGGGCGAGCTAACGGTGTTCTTTCTTATTTCAGCCTAAGAGACGAAGGAGTAGCTGCAGGACCTCCTAAGGATCCGCGCTGAAGAGCATCTATGGAAATTTGCTCGAACATCCAATAAACTAGTATTTAAATGAATATAATTCTTTACGTTTTTTCTTTAATAAAATTAAGGACAAATGGACACTTGTTTATAGAAACACAAACAGAAGTACTTTATTTAAATCTTAGGTATATGTTTTTATTGAAAAGGTAAGGCCGCCATTCAAATGCGTGGGGCCCACCGCGTCCTGTTAGAAAAATTTGTAATCACTTCGCATAATGTCGCAGTTTAGACATCGTTAGGTGTGAATCGGGTCCCGTTTAAAAATCATGTTACCATCACTTCATAAATGGATCGCAACATCCTTGCAGTCCATCCGGTCGAAATTTGGTGTGCGGGAAAACGGACGACACCGGTATCATTGTGATCAGATTGAGACAGCAGTGAAGATGGTGAAATTTCTAACAAGCCAGAATGGATGCCGGTGTGTGTAAGAGGAGATAAGGTTAATTATGTAAAGTTGAGGGTGTTGTAGGCTATTAAATAAAATGTTAAATATATGAGAAATAAACATGTAGTGAGTATAGAATGGCAAAACCGACAAAACGTAATTTTGTGTTTTACTTTTAGCAAAATGAATAATTGATTGATGGTGTACACAATAAGAAACACTAGCTAAACAAGATGATCTCGAGGTTGGGGAGGATTAAACAAAAAGTAAGCCATATTATTGATGAGAGAAAAAGGAAAGATGTGTATGTGTTTTAAAGAGAGAAAGAACACACACACACACACTTTGGTGAAATGATACAAATGA
This sequence comes from Tanacetum coccineum, assembly GCA_026074375.1. Classification (NCBI taxonomy): domain Eukaryota; kingdom Viridiplantae; phylum Streptophyta; class Magnoliopsida; order Asterales; family Asteraceae; genus Tanacetum; species Tanacetum coccineum. The sequence goes on along the minus strand of BQNB010000897.1, from coordinate 16,568 downwards.
ATCATCACCCCTCCATGGAAGTATGGAGGGGGTATTTATAGGTCAAGACAAGGGAAACTATTCTAACTTAATAATTCTAGTCCCTGCATCTCTTGCCTAATGATAACTAGTGTAATTCCATATTAGTCAACATATTTTAAGGCTAAACAATCTTCCCCTAGATGTGGAGTCGGAATTACTCACAATGTTACTATCTAGTACCAATTACAACACAATAAGGACTTTCAAAGTGCTTTCAATGCTGAAGATGACATTTGTGACATTCTTGTCTTGATACTTGTACTCCAGCTTGGATCTTCTATGTCTTTACTTGTTCTGGAACCATTATAGTATGCATGAGTTAGATTAACTTCCCCCCAATTCATGCAGCATGTCTTGAAAATCTTTCTCCATATACTCTTTTTTGGCGAAGAATCTGAATCAACTCCCCCCAACCAATATCTTTATTTTAAGCAGATTCTGAAACTTTGATGTAGCTAGAAAAAACTTTTATGTTTTTAATTAATTTTTTTTTTTTGGACATTTACGTGCACGCGGAATTTTGTAGAAGTAGAAAACCACATCAAATACTACTGCTACTTATCATTAGGTCTTGGTGAATATTCGTTCGGGGGTACATGCAAGGAATCAGCAACAATTCTTCTCACGTATGCAGAATACTTCACAAACCATACTAAGTAAAGTAGTCTACACTACTTCCCCCTGGAAGTTGACATGGTAACATCAAAGTCAACTAAGTCTCAGATGTACATATTTTCCCCCATGATGGTTGCAAACCCTCGGAAGCATCATTGTCGTGTACGTCCATATACTTGAGAAGTTCTTGTCATAAGCATCAATCTTGAAAAGTTATGAAAGACATTGAAGAACTTTGAAGGATTTTGCTTAGACTGTGAAGTACCATTGACGTTTTATAGCTTTAATTATCCCATGAGAATTGCTGATTACATCTCATTCTTTAAACTCTCTGGCTAACTTACAAACCTCGTATTCTGTCGGCTATTGTTGTGAGCACTTGGTGAAGTAAACCCGATATACCAAACTTGAAACTGAAGTAAGATCCCCTAAATTTGTTACTTAAGCTTGCACTATTGTTGATTGAAGAACGGTGCAAGATTAGATCTATAAGTACTCTATACCCAGTCCTAAAAGTATAAGAAGTACATCACCTATTGAAATTATCTATATTGACTTCTGCGTATGACACTGAGTACTACAACGTAACTCCTTTAAGTGATAGTTATAACGTGGGCACTCAATGTAAACTCCTATATCAGGAAATAACTAGATAATCCAAGTCTCGATCATAGTTGTATACGTTCAAGCAAGTCATCAATCGATAGATTGAGTTTGAAAAAAAGGGGTAGAAAGTAGAAGGAAGTCTCGATGATGAAATAAGTAGACGCCTTCGTAAAACCCAATTTCAATCTTAAATAAGGGATACCAAATCGACTTCGTGATCACTTGTCATCGTAATCTGAATCTTTAGCCGTTTGTCATTTTAGTGAATCTTATTCGGATCGTTTTAGTGTTATGTATCGTGTTTGTTGTGTTGTTGAAATCAATTAACGTTCACTGAATTTTACAAATCTATGATTTAAACCGAAAAAAGAATCAACTTTTACGGGATTTTACTAAATCAAGAAAAAACCGTGAATAAGAAATTGTTGATGGTGAAATCGTTGTTGAAATTGAAGTATGTGAGCTTTTGTAACGATTAACGAGCTTATGGGGACTAACGGTGCAATACCGGTTAACTTGGAAGGGTTAAAGGTTAAATGATGTGAAATAAGGACCAACGGTGCAAACTTGAATCAACTAGAAGGGTTAGAAAACAAGCCAAGGACTAACTTAAATATGACTTTGAGTGCAGGGGTTGTATGTGACAATTTTGCAAAAAGGTTTCATTAAATAAAAAAAAGTTTTCCCACCATTCTGTTCATCACTTTCGTTTGAAATTTCTCAAAAATGAAACGTATGAAAATTAATTCTCGCGGACTCGTACCGTTATCGACGAAGAAAAGTAAATACACCGCGTTGATCGAAAAGATGTCACGATCACGATGGTATAAGTGAAACATCCCGTAGTGCACCGTCACTCAAACCCGTAAAACCCGAAACGACTTAAAAGCGTGAGATTTTGTTTTCGTGAACTTGATAAATCGGTTCCCAATGCTTGTGAGTAGTTCGGTTCTCACTTGAAAAGTAGTTGTTCGGTTCTAACTTGGAAAATAAGTTGTTCTGTTCTTTAAGAAACAAGTTTTTCGGTTCCTTAAGAAACAAGTTGTTCGGTTCCTTAAGATAACAAGTTGTTCGGTTCCTTAAGAAACAAGTTGTTCGGTGCTCTCTTGGACAAGTTGTTCGGTTCCTTAAGAATCTAGTTGTTCAGTGCTATCTTGGACAAGTTGTTCGGTCGACGCTTAATATCAAACACCTTAAACGCGTCTTTCTTCGACTCTTGTTTCAGCTAAGTTTGTACTTGTTTCGTGCCACAAACCATGTAAATCACAAATAATCTCAGCCAAAATAAGCTTTAATAAGCTCGACTATAAGCTTAAATAAGCTCTCACCAAGAACTAAGCCACGAAAATAATAAGCTCAAATAATCTCTTTTCTACCACAAATAAGAAATAAGCCAAAAAACTTGAATAAGCTTTAAGAATCAGTTATGTCTAATAAGCTCACATTATACCACAAATAAGCCGGAGCAAATACAACTTTTTTGGTAAAAAAAATAGTAAAAAAAATAAGTTATGTTTTCGTGACTTATACTCACAAAACCAAAATACTATATGTGTAGTGTGAAAATATAAGCCCAAATGAAATAAGGAACAGTAAGCCCACAATTTTGACTCAACACCAAACTACAACTTCTATCCGAGTAAGATGAGATCAAAATAAGTGTAAAATATGTTGATATAAGCACGAAAAGAAAAGAAAGAAAAGAAAAAAAAATGAGCACTTTAAACCGAAACCAATAAGCTCAAATATGCCACCACGAATAAGCTTAAGCAACCACAAACACAACACACATGAATACAATACACCCCCGGTTAGCTCTTGATACCAATTGTACACAATAAGAAACACTAGCTAAACGAGATGATCCGGAGATCGGTGAGGATTAAACAAGAAGTAAGCCATATTATTGATGAGAAAAAAAGGAAAGATGTGTATGTGTTTTAGAGAGAGAAAGAACACACACACACATTGGTGAAATGATACAAATGAATCCTCACCCCTCCATGGAAGTATGGAGGGGGTATTTATAGGTCAAGACAAGGGAAACTATTCTAAGTTAACAATTCTAGTCCCTTCATGTCTTGCCTAATGATAACTAGTGTAATTCCGTATTAGTCAACATATTTTAAGGCTAACAGATGGGTGGGACAGTAATTGTGGTTCCTACTAGGATCATTGTTTGGGATTTTATAAACTAGTAAACCATTTACTACGAGTACACATCGGATGAATCTAGTTTGATATTAAGAATTAACACACAAATAAAGTAAGTAATACTAACCTTTAGGTTTAATGATAAAAATCAATAAACAAGAATCTTGATCTTGAAACCTTTAGTGATTAAATTAGCACCTCTACGGTTGCATACATAACACGTCAAACAAATATGCAACAATGCTAGTCGTAACTTCACGAGCTTCAAACACCAAGTGTATGCTTCTTTTATCTTGAACCGAAAACCAAAACAACCTGTGTTTATTACTTGTTCTAGATCCGATCTAAATACCTAAGTGGTATGTGTTTGAATCGAACAAAGAAACAAAAAGAGAAAACCCAAAAAAAAGACAATCATGAATCGAACCTGGGTCTGTGAATTAAGAGATGAACGACACAACCATTGAACTGCATATCAATTGTTGTATTAATGTCGAACAGAGAAAACACAAAATAAATAGTTTGCATGAATTGTGATTTACATGTGTACGCATGATAATCACTTTCCACGCATGAGCAAGTATACATGCATGCTTATGGAATACATACATGCATGTGGGTTTTGCTTTTTGTTGTAGTCGTATGACTATAAGGGGTTAAGATGACTCATGGATATATACATTATGTCATGGGAATTTTTAGGAATATCATGTGTCGCATGTATTTGGTGGTGTGAGATGATTATGAGGCTAAGGGTGGGTGTTTATATATACACCTAAAACCCTTAGTTCTAGATAAAAACTAAAATACCTCAATTCCTTTTCACAATACCAAACTATTATCTACTTATCTCCTAAATTGATTCTAAAACCCCCTTCTAGAAGTTTATAGGGCCGGTCACAATAGGACCCCCATAAGGTTCGAGTTTTGTCAATTTTTGTCCCTTCAGTTGATATTTAAATAGTCGTTAAGTTAGTTATAAAATCATAACGAGTAATAAGGTTTTTTAAAATATTCATGAAGCATATTAACCTTTAATAATAATTACAATAAAATATATATGTTTGATAAACGTACTCTTCATGTCTTAACGTGTGTGCCCCCAATAGGCTCACGTACTTCTTAGTTGTATAACATGCGTATCTGTAACATCCGGCAATTTTCAAAATTTTAAATGACTATTTTACCCTTTGACTTTTTTGGTCTGACTTGACTTTTGACTTTTGGTCTTTTATTGTCAATAAAGCGATTTAACGCGTAAAGGTAAAGTTTTTAGAATATATTTTAAACAATAAATCATATTTATTATTTCATATCTCATGTGCAAAGTTATTTTTAACTTATTTGACTTGAAAACGAACAAGATATATGTTATTCCTAAGCTGACTTATCAAAAACGAACCGCTAAATCACGTTTTCACGACCCGGACTCTAAAGCAATTTGATGTAAAACGACATTCCGGACAACTTTTTAGTTTTGCCCGAGACCCGAAAACAGTCAGAAAGTGACTGAAATGCCCTCGCAAGATTATAGAAACAAGAAAATAATTAAATTATATTTAATTAACACTTTTTATTAAATAAAAATATTTAATAAACTAGTCATCATTTCATTCAGTGACGTTTGTTGAAGACGCAAATATTCGAGTAAAAGATCATTTTACGGACAAAGTTTATCAGTAATACACAAATAAATAATAAACGTTTTAAATAAATTTTATAAAACGTTTATGAAAATTAGTCGAGTGAATACTCGTTTTTATGGGAAAAATTATTTGGAACGCAATGGCGCAAGTTTCGTGTTATGAATCATTCATTAACTAGTCCAAACGAGTCCCGAACCATTATATTACAAAAGTTACACTTTTGGTCCCTGTGGAAATATTTACAAATAAACCCTAGACTATTTGGACTTGCCATTTTATTTTATAACTTTTATATATAAATAAAATTTATAACAAATATCTCATTTTCATTTTTGTTTATACACACACACTCTCTCACTCTTTCTGGCAGCCACCGCCGGATTCCGGCCACCACCGTCGCCGTCGGAAAAGTTTTCCGACGAGTTATCCGACTAAGTCTCAAAAGCCTCCCCATCACCCGATCTACCCGATCCCCACCACCACGCGCCGCCACGCGCCTATATCCACCACCATTAACCACCATAACCGTCACCATCATCATCATCATCATCACGTCACCAATATCTCATCACAGAGTGACCACATCCCCCGTCACCTACACCCCATACATGGTGGTTGGTTATTATTTCAACAGCATGGGTGCGTTTGTTTTTCTTATAAGCACCAGGGGTGCGTCGGGTTTGGCAGCAACACCAAAATAGGGTGAGTTGGGTTATTATAACCCATTAGGGTGCGTCCGGTTTTGTTCTCAACCCGACTAGGGTGCGTTGGGTTTGTGATAACACCACAAGGGTGTGTTTGATTCTGTGGCTAAACCCGAATAGTTAGAGTGTGTTTTGTTGTTATGAAACACCAAAAGGGGCACGGTTGGTTCGTCCTCAGCCCAACTAGGGTGCGTTTGGTTTCGTGGTTCCAGCCTAAAGGGTGCGTTGGGATTTACGGCAGCAGCAAGGGCTGTGTTTGGTTTTTCTATGCACCAATGAGGGTGCGTTTGGGTTTCTTAAAAACCCAAAAAGGGTGTTTAGTTGGCTGCCTGACAGCATTAGGTTGCGTTGGGTTTGGGTTTAGCACCGGATAGGGTACGTTTGTTTTGGCAGCCACCGGCCACGGGTGCGTTTGGTGGGTTTAATAGCACCAAATGGTGCGTTTGGCTGTTATTAGTACCGAGAGGGTGCGTTTGGATCTGGGTGTACCAGATTAGGGTGCGTTTGTTTGTTATTAACAACATAATGGGCGTTTGGTTGGCTGCAAAATGACACTAAGGGTGCGTTTGGTGTTGTTCAACCGTCATAGAGTGCGTTTGGGTTAAGAAAAACACACTAAGTGTGTGTTTGGTTTGGCAGCTTCATCATAAGGGTGTGTTTGGTTTGACAGAAACCGCACAGGGGTGCGTTTGGTTGGACAGAATCCGCACAAGGGTGCGTTTGGTTGGATAGAATCCGCACAAGGGTGCGTTTGGTTGGACAGAATTGCAATATGGGCGTGTTTGGTTGTGCAGAAACACCCAATGGGTGTGTTGGTTGGCAGATTAAACACCAAAGGGTATGTTTGGTTTAAGAAAGACACATAAGGGCGTGTTTGGTTTGACAGTTTCAAACTAAGGGTGCGTTTGGTTTAGCGAAACGACATAGGGTGCGTTTGGGTTAGTAGAAAACAACAAGGGTGCGTTTGATGGTATAAATCGATTAATATATCGTAAGATTTTATAAATATAAACTGGATTAAATGGTGGTTTAAATGGTTAAATAAATATACTATTTATTATTTTGTTTTTATGTTTACAACACATGAGATGTGTTTGGTTTTACTTATTTTTGATTTCGTTTATATACATATATATTGAAATTGAAACACGTGAGTATTGCAACATTGATTGATTAAGTGTAAACATTGGATTTTATACATATGGGAAACGTTTATAAAACGATTAAGATTATGCGAAAATCTATATAAAACTAATATACTTAATAGATTTCATTATAATCTCTATTATCTTAGAAAAACCGATAAAAGACGAAGTTATATAGTTTAAAGATTGTTAATTTGTAATTATACAATAACCGGATGAACAAACGGGAACTATACTTTTATAGATAGGACAACTATTTTAACTAAAACCCGTCAAGGAAACAATATACTAAATTATAAAATATTATTTTATAATTCCCGACTAGAAGATGAAGTCATAACTTTTGTAAAAGCTTTACAAACATCGTTTAACATAATTTGTAACCTTAAAACATCGTTTACATCTATACAAGAACTTTTTATTTATTTAATTAGTTTTCTTTGTTATATAATTCACGGTACGAATTATATACTTGTTCATTTTTTCCATATGTAATATATACGGAATATATTACACACTTTGCGTTTACTTTTCGATTTATTTTATTTAACCAACCACCAAACTACTACAACTTGAAATCTAAATCTTTTCTCAACATGTCGCGTTGAGGTGACTATCCATCGGGAAACCCAAATTCATTATCCTAGGCTAGTGGGACTTAGCAGTTGAGTTAAGCTGCAACTTCTTGATCGAGCCGTTCCGGTTTTCCGTTTGTGTTGTGCTTAATATGTGCAGTTCTGCCAATCGTTCTTCATCATCAATGTGAGTTTATAGCCCCATGTTTTACTTGTTTTACATATATTTTTGGGGTGAGAACATGCTTGTTTGCAATTTTGCATTGTACGTGGTTTTGATTACTGTATGATTTAATACTTATTTATATATCTCGCGATGAGATACAATACTTGGTTTAATTTTCGAATGAAAACACATACTATACTTTTTTGATTACGGATTAGCTTAGGTTGCATGAACTGTAAATCACTTGGAGGGTGAGCGCGAATGTTATGAAATAGATCTATTCGGGATTGACAATCCCCGTTCGGGTGACTAGCTATCACCGGTAACGAACGTTATAACATGTCGGAACACGATTGGTTGAGTCTTCAAGGCCAACAATTACATACACATGAACATTTTCAGAAATGCCCGGGTGTTCTTGGAGGGGACACCTATGATGGGTACATATTATTTTCATTAATGCCGGAGCCCCCCCTGGGTTCTTGTAGGGACCACCTTTCGATGGGTTCACTGCTTATGTGACTTGAATATAGTGGCTTACATTCAAGTATACGGTCACCGTTTCATGAACTTAGAGTAATGGTAATCATGGTTTCATACACACTTGAACCTCTACGTTGCCTTGAATAAAGTGGTAATACATACTTTGAACAATTGTGGTCCAATTTTCATACGTACATTTTGTGACTATTTGGGGATTGAAATGCAGGCATATTTTTTCAAAACTCTTTTGATTTATGATTCATACATGCATTTTGGGGGACATAACCGGTTTGAAACCGAATCTTTTCAATTTACAGAACTTTGGTTCAGCATCAACGTTCATACGTACATTTTTGTGACTATTTGGGGATTGAAATGGTCATGCATACTTTACAACTATTTGATTTCTAAAAATCATACATACATTTTGGAAGGACATTTAAGGATTTTAAATGGTCATACACACTTTACAGAACCTTGGTTCAACATTTATACTTAAACAAACCTATAAACTCACCAACTTTGTGATGCAATTATGGGACAAATGTTATATCAATTTAAAGAAAATCAATGAGATTACTATTCAAACGACACATTTAGAGGTTGTTCTCTTGTATTTGGCGCTGTGTATTATGAAGTAACTCCTCCGGACACATTTCCGCTACGACACATTTTTGGGGGTGTTACAGATTGATATCAGAGCACTGGTTATAGAGAACTAGGTTGCATATTTTACCCTAGACTATAACCGTTTTCACAAGCATTGCATCACAGCAAACATTTTCAAAGTGCATACACACTACTTGCTTACTTGCTTAGGTTACTTGTTACATTAAGTGCTTGCATGACATACATATATATATAATATATATGCTTGCATCCCTTTTGCGTATATCATACGTTTATTTATATAATAGTTAATTATATAAATACTATAACATTTCTTAAGACATTGTGAGTTGCACAATGGTCTCATTTTACTGCTTAGACATTGTGGGTTACACAATGGTCTCATTTTACTGCTTAGACATTGTGGGTTGCACAACGGTCTCACTTCGTTCTCAAACATTGTAAGTTAAACAATGGTCTCTAAGAATATTTTTTTTCCTCATAACTTTATACAATATCGTATTACGCAAAGGCCGTCATAATTTTTGTTTACATGGAATTATGTATGAATCTAAGTATTACAAGTCTTGTATGGGCGAGACTTGTAATATGAGGATTGATATGATAATTGCTATGTTAACAAAACCCGTCACAGTTCTGTTTACATAGAATTATGTGTGAATCTAAGTATTACAAGTCTTGTATGGGCGAGACTTGTAATAGGAGGATTTATATGATGATTGCTATGTTGACTGGTTCATCGAGACCTTTACCTTATTTACTCTAACCGAGTACTCATTAACTATCTTGAACTCTATGTCGATTTCCCCTGATAGTTTTACTCCCCGTCTCCGAAGACGAGTTTGGAACACTCGTCCCATACTCATTAGAGCACATGCATCGTCATGTCATCCACCACCTTGAAGGTTATGTGAGTACGCGTATTGCATCAGAAATTATTAAGTAGGATGATTTATAATCTCTTTATTTGAAAGGATTGGGACGCCTCTTCAGTTAAATAAAGAAATTGTAAATCCCCGAACCATAAGTTTATCATTTCTTACTTACATAAATTAGGACGCTCCTTTATGTAAGTAATGAATTATAAATGAGTGGGCTTAATGGTATCCGATATGAGACGAGTATGAACTCGAACCCGATAACCACCAGAACCCGTTAAGAAGATCTAGAAACACAATCGTGTCTTACCACTCAGCAGAATCTTAAGGCCTCACTTGGAACTACCTTATCTCATTCTTAAGTTATTACTTTTGCCGTTGCTAATCCTCGCGATCACGAACTGTTCGTGGAACTAACAGACTTGTTACACACTTGAGCTAATGGAGTTGATTCATCTTCGAACTAACGACTGAGTACCATATTCCGCCGTCTATCGCATAAGCTCTCTCGCGAGCTCCTCCCATTTGTTGAACCTTATTCTAGGGATATTGTTTCTCGAAATGTCCCCACTCTCTGCATCCCATCATAGTTTGTTATAGTTATTGTTGTTAGGGTTGCTGTTGATTGGGTCCTGGAGCGGTCCCAACTTGTACAGCTCTATCCAATAGGTAATGCAACTCCTCTTTTAAACCAGGTAAACACCTATCGACGAAAAAGATAGTCGAACTATTCGTTGCGGGTTACTAATATGAAGACTTAGGTCGCGATACATCCTAGTACTGCCTAAGTAAGTTGAATACTTACTTCAATTAGCCTCGTCCGTTATTAATCATCGAAGATTACAGATATCAGAAATGAGACCCCGTCCTTGAACATTTGAAACCTTATACAGACATACTCACGCGACTACACTTTTCCCTTCGACGCTTTCACTGTTAAGAGATTTTCCTTACAACGCGTGTATATCAGTCATAGGACATATAATGATATTATTTTTGAGATACCTATTTTGATGGATTAAATATCCTGGTCAAACTTAGCCAAAATTTTTGGTATATGGAAAAGTGTCGAAACATTTAAATTTTGCGGAATAAAGTTATCAGCGTCTTGTTTAGAACTGGTTTATTAAATCTTAAAGCTTTTCTTGGTCACACAAACGGCTAATACAAATTTAATTTCGGGACGAGATTTCTTTAAGGGGTAGGTACTGTAACATCCGGTAATTTTTGAAATTTTAAATGACTATTTTGCCCTTTGACTTTTTGGGCCTGACTTGACTTTTTCACTTTTGGTATTTTATTTTCACGTAAAAGCGATTACCGCGTGACCGGTAAAATTTTCGGAACATATTTTAAATAATAAATCATAACTATTATTACATCTCTCATGTGCAAGTTATTTTTAACTTATTTGACTTGAAAACGAACAAGATATATGTTATTCCTAAGCTGACTTATAAAAAACGAACGACTAAATCACGTTTTCACGACTCGAACACTAAAGCAATTTAATGTAAAACGACATTCCGGACAACTTTTTAGTTTTGACAGAGACCCGAAAACATTCTGAAAGTGACTGAAATTCCCTCGCAAGATTATAGAAACAAGAAAATAATTAAATTATATTTAATTAACACTTTTTATAAAATAAAAATATTTAATAAATTAGTCATCATTTTATTCAGTGACGTTTGTTGAAGATGCAAATATTCGAGTAAAAGCTCATTTTATGTACAAAGTTTATCGGAAATATACACATAAATAATAAACGTTTTAAATAAATTTTATAAAACTTTTAAGAAAATTTGTCGAGTAAATACTTGTTTTTATGGGAAAAATTATTTGGAACACAATGGCGCAAGTCCCGAACCAATATTTACCAAAAGTTACACTTTTGGTCCCTGTAAAAGTATTTACAAAATGAACCCCCATCTATTTGTGACTTGACACATTTATTTTATAACTTTTAATATATTTATATATATATATAATTTATACATATTTTTTTTATTTCATTTCTTATAAAAACACACACACATGCTCTCTCTTCTCTCCCATTTTTTCTGGCAACCACCACCGGCCGGATTCCGGCTACCACCGTCGCCGGAAAACTTTTTCGGCGAGTTTTCCGACCAAGTCCCAAAAGCCTCCCCATCACCCGATCTACCCGATCCCCACCACCACGCGCCGCCACGCGCCTATATCCACCACCACTAACCACCACAGCCGCCGCCCCCTCATTTGGCTGCTACCCCACGACAGCCCTCCTCCCCCCCTCACACCACTGTCTCGTCATCATCACCTCCACCTCGTCACAGCCGCACCCACCACCACCTCACCACCAATAGTAAGGTGCGTTGTGGTTTAATAGAAAACACCACGAAGGGTGTTTGTTTCGGTGGTCAACCCACCACAAGAGGGTACGTTCGGTTGTGGCTGCACCAAGGGTGCATTCGGTTTTCTTTTTAAGCACAAGGGTGCGTTTGGTTTCTATTCGGCACCACGAAGGGTGCGTTCGGTTTGGTCTTTAACCACAGATTTGGGTGCGTTTGTTTTGGCTGCCAACCACCCACGAGGGTGCGTTTTGGTTCATAAACACCACAAAAGGGTGTTTGTTTCGGTGGTTTAGCAGCTAGGCTGCGTTTGGTTTTTATAACCGCACCACTAGTGCGTTTGGTTCATGTTTATGACCGACTAGGGTGCGTTGGTTTGTTGTCACCGAATAGGGTACATTTGGTTTTTATATAGAAACGAAAGGATGCTTTTGATTTATTCATAAACACGTAACAGGATGCGTTTGGTTTGATAAAACGCAGCAAGGGCGCGTTTGGTTTTGGTTATAACAGATTAGGAGTGTTTGGTTCTGTGGTTAACACCGATTAAGGTGTGTTTGGGTTAACAAGAAACCCCAAAATGGGTGTTTGGGTGGGCAGGAAATCGAAAAGGGTGCGTTTGGGTTAAGAGAAGACAGCAAAGGGGTGTTTGGTTGGCTGTTTAACACCAGTAGGTACGTTTGGGTTAACAGAAATACACCAAGGGGTGCGTTTTGGATAGCAGGAAACACCTAAGGGCGTGTTTGGGTTAGCAGAAATACACAAGGGTGCGTTTGGTTTAACAGAAACCGCACAAAGGGTGTGTTTGGTTTATAGGCGTTTGCAGAAATACACAAGGGTGGTCTTGTTTTACTGAAACCGCACAAAGGGTGGTGTTTGGTTTATACAGTGACTAATAATATAACTATAAGTTTTTATAAATTTAAAAAGCGGATTAAATGGTGGTAAATTTTAAATAATATGTGATTTTTATTCATTCATCGGTTATATATATATATATATATATATTTATAATATTTATTATATATATATATATATATGTTATTATATATATTATATGTGTAGTGTGTTGTGTGTGTGTGTGTGGTGTGTGTGTGTATGTGTGTTGTGTGTGTTTTACTGTGTTGTGTGTGTGTGTGATGTGTGTGTATATTGAACATACGCGTGTATTGGCATTATAGATTGGATTAATAAGGAGGAAAACATTGAGTTTGGTAAATTTGGGTAAACATCATATATACGAAAAGATTTTGCCAAAAATTTTAAAAATTACTTATATTTAGTAATTTTTAACATATAATTTCTATTATTTTGAAAATTTGATGAAGAACGAAGTTATATTAATTATAAACTTTGGTAATAGCTTTATATATACATTGTTTACTAATGCGTAACTTAAAATACGCTTGCGTTTCTTATTAGGCAAGGGACATTTTAATAATTTAAATTGGTGCATTCTCCGAAAAACGCCAGGTCGATATATTTCTGTTTTAATTATTTTCTCAGTTCCTATATGTTACTTACAAAAAGTATTAGCTATCGTATTATTCTTTTGGGTGTTTGTCTTTGTCATATAATTCACGATATGAATTATACACTTGTTCATTCTTAATATATGTAATATATACGGAATATATTACACATTTTGCGTTTATCTTTCGATTTATTTTATTTAACCAACCACCAAACTATTACAACTTAAAATAGAAATCTTTATCAGCGTGTCGCGTTGATGTACTCATCCATCGAAAAATCCAAGTACATTATCCTAGGCTAGTGGGTCATAGCCGTTAAGACAAACCGCAACTTCTTGATCGAGCCGTTCTGGTTTTCCGTTTGTGCTGTGCTTAATATGTGCAGTTCTGCCAATCGTTCTACAACATCAATGTGAGTTTATAGCCCCCCTGTTTTTACTGGTTTTACATATATTTTTGGGGTGAGAACATGCTTGTTTACAAATGCATTTACCTGGTTGATTACAAATTGGTTTACATATTTATTTATATATCTTGCGATGAGATACAATACTTGGTTTAATTTTTGGGCTTGAACACTCGTTATAACTTGGTTATACACTCATATGCATATCTCACGGTGAGATACAACATTGGTTTTTTACTTATGGATGCAACAACTATACTTTTACTCGAAATGATTTATTGGAATTAGTTTGGTGCATGAACTGTAAATACTTGGAGGGTGGCGTGAATGTTAGGAAATAGATCTATTAGGATTGGACAATCCCTGTTCGGCGTGATTAGCAATATCACGGGGCATACGATAGTTTTAACATGTAGGGAACACGTTTTGGTTTGGATGGTCTTCAGGCCACAACATATTACATACACAGGAATATTTCAAAAATGCCCGGGTGTTCTTGGGGGGACACCTTATTGATAGTACTATTTTTTTCATTAATGCCCGGTGTGTTCTTGGATGTGAAACACCGTATGATGGATACTACACTCCTTACTGTGCCTTGGAACTAAATAGTAGCATACATACAACGTCTATGTCGCAGTTTTAAGAACTTAGAGTAATTGTAATCCTTTGTTTTATACTCTCAGTGGATATTTACTGTGCACCTTGAATAAGTGGCAATACACAACTTCAAATACAAGCATATTTTTGCCATTTTTGGTCTGTTTTGGGTTTAATTGGGTTATTTTAGGTACAAACGGATATGTGTATTTTACACTTATCAGGGATTGAAACGGCCATGCATACTTTACAACTATTTGATTTCTAAAAATCATACATACATTTTGGAAGGACATTTAAGGATTTAAATGGTCATATACACTTTACAGAACCTTGGTTCCACATTTATACTTAAACAAATCTATGAACTCGCCAACTTTATGTTGACACTTTTTTAAGCATGTTTTTCTCAGGTGAATAGATGCTTGGATTATTTGATGTGCACTAGAGTCTGAATTTGACAAGATTTCATTCATGGATTACTACTTACATACAAATGATCAAATCTCGTTGGGTTGTTTTCAAGCTTCTCATTGTGATGTAATTATGGGACAAATGTTATATCAATTTCAAGAAAATCAACGAGATTACTTTTCAAACGATACTGTTAGAGGTCGTTCTCTTGTATCTAAAGTAACTCCCCCGGACATATTTCCGCTGCGACATATTTTTGGAGGTGTTACAAAAGAAGTTGTAATGGTTTCTCCAAGAGTAAGAGATGTATAGGTTCTTGACATGACATCTTCTGCTTAAGAATCGTTCTTCTTTGCGAAAACTTCTGAAAATATCAACTGGCTTTGGCATAAAATACTTGCTCATCTAAACTTCAAAACAATCAACTAACCAGCAAAACAAAATCTTGTTATTGGTCATCCCTCACTTGTCTACTTAAAGGACAAACCATGTTCATCATGTGAAAAGGGAAAGCATCATAGAGCCAGTTTCAAAACAAAATAGACATTTTCTATCAAGAAATGTCTCCATCTTCTTCACATGGACTTATTTGGACATGTAACTCCTAGGTCCATTAACCATGAAAAGTATACCCTTGTTATTATTGATGAGTACTCAAGTTACACCTGGGTATACTTCTTGAAAAAAAAAGTCAAGCACCTGAAACCATCATGTCCTTCATCAAAAGAGTTGAAAATCAAAATGACATCAAAGTCAAACAACTCAGAACTGACAATGGTATTGAATTCAGAAATAGCATTCTTGTAAACTTTTGTGATGAAAAAGGGATTTCTTAAAATTTCTCTTCTCCATACACACCTAAACAAAATGGTGTTGCTGAGAGGAAAAATAGAACCCTCATAGAAGCTGCAAGAACAATACTTTTAGGATCTGTCTTTTCTAAACAATTGACTGAAGCTGTAGACACTGCATGCTACACTCAAAACAGATTCACCATTGTGAAAAGACATCTCAAAACTCCTTATGAATTTTTTTGTAAGAGAATCCCAAACATCAGTTTTCTTCATGTCTTTGGATGTCGAGTTTACATCCACAATCATAAAGATCACTTAGGAAAATTTGATGAAAAAGCTGATGATGGTTATCTTCTTGGATACTCACTTGTTTCCAAGGCCTTCAGAGTCTTCAACACTAGAAGACAACAAACTAAAGAAACCTATCACATCACATTGATGAAAGCCCTAATGCTATCAAATTCTTAAAACTTCAGTTGACAACCACTAGTACAAATCTGAGATTTGATCACACATGGGCAAAATGGAACGGCCACACATTCACATATTTATGTGGCTAAAGGTACCAAAATAGACAACGTTTACTAATTAGCACACATGAAATTTTGATCGTGTGACCATTAGAAATGTATTGCCACACATTCGAACATTTATGTGGCTACAGGTAACTGGTAATTTTTTTCTGATTATTTAGCCACATATGAATTTGAAACGGGTGACAAATACAACTAAACTTGAAGCATAGTCACGATATACATATAAATAGTGACAAATATATGTCACATACTTGAACACTACGCATTTGTATTTATTCCTTCTACAATGATGTTATGCTATATGCAGGTGTAGGATCGTTTAAATCATAACACGGGTGATGATTCGAGTGGTTTAGCTAGTTTCTAGAGAGAGAAACACTAGAGAGA